>VDFB02058242.1:158580275-158617241 GCA_007258455.2 Sequoia sempervirens | reverse complement strand
CCAATGATCCTCGTTAGAGCCATTAGCAAGAAGCAAAATGCATCTTGAGGTACATTTGGGGCACCACTCATTATGGTATTCACTACACTTCAGGATCCCCTCACATTGTTGGCTTCACTGACTCAGATTGGGCTGGTGATATCAATGATCGGAAGTCTACTGGCTTTATTTTTTTCCTTGGTTCTGGTCCTATCACATGGTCTTGCAAGAAGCAGTTTTCTATTGCATTATCATCTACAGAGGCTAAGTACCGAGTAGTAGTGTTAGCTAGTCAAGAGATTCTATGGATTTGGCAATTGATGATAGAGTTTAGGTTTCCTCCTAATAGTCCCACTATTATTTGGTATGACAATCAGAGTTCCATTCAGATTTCCCACAACCCAGTGGAGCATCAGTGGACTAAACACATTGAGTTCCACATGCACTTCATCAGGTAGTTGATTCAGGATGGTTCTCTCATCTTGGAGTACACTCCTATAAAGGAGCAAGTTGTAAACATCTTCACTAAACCTCTAGCATCATCACGCTGTCTTCAATTGTGCTCCATGCTTGGGGTGAAGGAAGTTTTCCTTGGGGGGTCTCTGTGAGGCCTTCTTTCATGTTTTTCTTTCAACATGTTTTTCATCTCTTTTTGGAGAGGAGTTTTTCCCACTGGGTTTTCTTCTTTACTCCACTTTACAAAGATTTGGTTGTGATTGGGTACAGGTCTCATCAGGCCTAGTTGTTGGGACCCAAGTTTTCTTTCTAGCTTGTAGTTACATTTCTTTCATGCATTTAGTTTGTAGCTACTCCCTAAGTTCATCTTAAGTGGGGGGTGTTAGACTAAAAGGTTTATTACTTAATTATTTTAATTAAGTTACCTTTTATATTTCTCTTAAGATAAACTTAGTTTGCATTTTGTAGGAATTTAATAATTATTATAATTATTAAATGCTCCCCTTTTACGTTACACTTTAGGGTTTCTTGATCTCCTTCATAAGGATTGATCTCTTTCTATTATTTCATTTGGTTAATGAAATTTCTCTTGAAGATTGCAGAGCACCTTTACTGTTTTGTCTCCATCTCTTCCTTTCTGTGACAGGTTATTTGCATGAAGGCGATCTTCGAGTTCTATGAAGTTGGCTTTCTCAACTTCTACAAAAATCTTGCATAACCTAGCTAAGACTTTGATGAAATTGATAAAAATGGATATGCTTGTAGATGCTCAAAATGACCATAGGAATTCTACTTGGATTGTGGATAGTAAAATGAGGAGAGAAACCTCTTATTTATTGAAAGACAAGATGGAGAAATGCCCAAAATGAAGCAATGTGGGACTAACTTACAACCAATGGCCAAATGCCACTTGTCAAGTTGTGAATGGGCAAAGGATGTGCACATTCTGATGAATGTGCCGAAAAATGCAATTAGTTGAAATTTGAAATAGTGAAATGACATGTAAGAGGGAAAGGAGATGACTTAAATGCCACTTGGCTCAATGTACAAAGACATGTAAGATGAAATAAATTCCTTGTTGGAAGGACACATCCCATTTGGAGGGATTTTCAAATTTGAAGAATATTCTCTAAAGATGCCAAGTTGAGAGAAAATATAGATTTAATAAATGAATTAAATGTATTTTCATGTGCAAGTGGCAAAATCTAGAGGATGGGACATGGATTAAGATTAAATTTAATCAATATTTGATTAAATGAGAGGAGATTAGGTGATTTGACAATTTTGACTTAGATTTTAGGATTTAAATAAATCAAAGTTGAGAGGAAAATGATTTAGACTTAGTTAAATAAAGATTTTGATTTATTTAACTAAAGGGGATGATTGTTAGATTAAATCAAATAGCTTTAATTTATTTAATTTAATAAGATGACCTTATAGATTTAATTAAATAAAATGAATTATTTAATTAAATAGAGACCTAAGGTTAATTAAATCAAATTGATTAATGTAATTAACAAAAGAGAAAGACTTAATCAAATAAATAATGATTCGTTTAATTAAGAGAGGAAAATTGATGAATTTAATCAAATAAGGGTCGTTCAATTAAATGGTTTAGACAAAGGGATGATTCAGGATGAAGCGGGGTTAGTAATCAGGATCAAGTGTGTCGGTACATTTACCATGTCTACATTTTGCTCCTCTTTGAAGCAAAGTAGTCGTTACACTGGTTCAAAAAATAAACTGTATCGATCAAAAGAAAAAAAATGATTTGAAAATTTTCCCACTACTACCCTAGCGAGAGAGAACATGCCGATACACTACCTCCTTGAGAGATTAGATGAAAAATTTAGATTTTTGGGTGATCTCACAAAAGAAGAAGCCAAGGTGCCCAATAGATCCAAAAAAGTTCCAGAACACGAAAAAATGAGATAAAACACAAAAAATGGTGCAAAAGGGGCCTTCAGTTGGGCAAAAATAGGATCGGGAGACCAAAAACCCTAGTAGGATGGCTAAATGGGGTTAAAAAACCCTAACTTTTAGGCTTAAATAGGCCTTGAGGGGCCACTTCCAATTCATTTTCACATTCAACCTTTAGAGATTTTGTAATTTTGAGCTTTGAACCCTTCGCGAGATGGTGCAACCAAAACTTCCATTGCATATTTCGAACAAAGTATGGACACACCAGAGGCTTCCTAGTAGTGGACCATCGGTGAGTCAACCTAACCCGACTTCGTTTTCAATTTTTGTGTGCATTTATTAGCTTAGGAAACTTAACTTTTAGGGGTGGTCCAATATAGCACCACTCCAAACTCTCTTTTAGTGTCGTGCGGCCTCAAACTACACGGTAGTTGCAAGAAGTGACACCATGACGCAATTTGGAACTAGGGTTTAAATTCCAAGCCCAACCACATATGAAAATTGCACCACTGTGATCCTCTTTAAAAATTAGGGTTTAGGTCAAACTCAACCGTATGTCCAAACTAAGACACTGCGATAGATTTTGAGGTTCAAACACTCCTAGTAATGCAGTTTGGAGTTTGCAAATTGCACTGCACCCACAGACAATGACACTGAAGTTTCCTAGGGTATGTCGAGACAAATCAAGATCATGATTTTTTACAATTTTTAATGTGGTGGCTTTCCTGATGTAGGAGGAGGTGATGATACTCTACCCATGGGAGCATAGGTCCCAATATCTTTTTAGCATTTTGGATGATCTACCTGATCGATAGCAGGAGTACCTAGGGTGGATGGGACTTTGGTACATTACTTATGCACCACTTGTGAGGAAACACTTGGGTATGCTAACGGTACTCACTAAGAGATGGCACAGCACAACATCCTCTTTCCACCTCCCGATAGGTGAGGCGATGGTCACACTAGAGGACATGTGGCAGATCCATAGATATCCCATCCACGAAGAGTGTGTGAAATATGACGTGGATGTCGGGAGGGAGGTCTACTACAATATTATGGTCCTTGATGAGATTGTTTTCTATGAAGGTCAGATTGAGTTAGAGTGCTATAGGCTCTCTATGTCAACCTTTTGCCTTGTTATTGTAGCCATCATATCTAGTCTCATCGTACCAGATCAGTGGGGCCAATACTTTAGTCCTAGATGGGGGCTCACTTGGGAGTGCATGGTTTGGTGATGGACATGCTTCGCTTGGGGGCCAATTCTTCTAGCCTCATTGTATAGGGATATTCATGAGTTTTTCTACTTAGATGGTTGAGCACTTGGGGTTGGTATTACACTACTTCACATCTAGGCTTGGGAGCACATCATCATGCTTCATCTAAGAGTTATTCTAGTTACGATGGAGTGAGATGATCTAGTTGTTTGGTGATACTGTAGAGGTGTTTCTTTCACCCACGTAGGATAGCACATGATTCCTCATTGGAGGATATTTCTCGATGATAGGTGTGCTTTTACTTGGTGGCCATATCTTATATGGCCTGCATGGTATGACGATGTGCAATAGCTTCTCTTCACCCGCCAGGATAGACTAATGTAGGGTAGGGAGCACATGATGCTTGAGATGTACCTGCCAAGCAGGGCTCATAGGTAGTTTGGCGAGGCACATGATAGGACATATGATCAGTATGTGGCCATTTTTTCATGGACGACGGACTAGAGCTCTTGGGGCGGTTATATTCCTTCACACAAGGAAGTACAAAGTTTTATGCAGCTAGTGGCTAGGCCATGGCCATATGAGCAGGGATAAGCTGATGCAGGCACAACACAAGCATATAGAGATTGGTTCAGGCCACCTCTTTGACTTATAATGCTAGGGACACCATCTGCCAGATGCAGAGCTAGAGGCAGGGGAGTAGGACAGGGCCACAAGGATCGAGATGGGGGCCAAGGAGGTAGAGGACCACCACTAGATCAGTTGGATCAGGATATGGGGCCATAGTATTAGCCATTCCTAGATCCATAAGTGGGCCAATAGAGAGAGGATCTAGACCTAGGATGGCAAGATCAAGATTAGGGACAATGGGATAGGGTCCCGACATCACCTAGAGATGAGGGCTAGGATCAGCCCGCCGTGTAGCCACCTCTCCAACCATACCCTAGGGGTGGCCATATTTTGTAGGTACAAGCCTAGGTATAGGCACTGATAGCTGAGAGGGATCATTTGCAAGTAAAGCGAGACCAAGCAGTCCAACAAAGACAGGCTACAGAGTTGCAAGCAGTGGAAAATATGGGAAAATGACAACAGATAGAGAGTATATTTGCATCCTCCTCCCGGAGCATGGTATCGCTTTGATCATATAGGGAGTCCATCCAAGAGGCCAACTATTATAGGTTGCATTATTACCAGGTCGTGCCTAGAGCAACTCAAGTGCCAGATTTTTCACAGAGGGCAGGCCACAAACCCATAGAGGATCACGGGGAGAGAGTAGTTGGCAAGGGCAATAGCCAGCAAGGCTAGCCTTCATTTTGATTTAGAGACATGACTCTTTTTATGCCCCATGGGCTTATTTTTTATATCCCCAATGGGCCCTTTGTACTTATGTATTTGATACACACTTGATCCGATTCTTTTGTACCATGACAGTGTATTTATTTTGATGATATATATGAGATGATACTTATCTGATATGATATGTCCTAATGATGTTTATGCTTTATGGATGGATCTATATGTTGTGCAATGTGATGCAATGATGTTCTATGTTATGATGCTTATGTGATAATGATGCTATGTGATGTGTGACTTTATGATGTGATGCAATGATTATGTGATGTACATTATTTTTTATGTGATGATGCAAATGAGATGAGATGCTTTCTTTTTTGATATCTTTTCTTATGCATTATATGCTGATGTATTTATATGATGCTTATGATGATGATCTGATGCTATGTATGGTTGATGGATATTATGATGATGAAATGATATGATGAATGCAACTGATGTTTTATATGATTTATGAATATGATGATACAAATGAATGCAAATGTGTAAATGATGAAATGATTTGAATAACCAATCTATATTATGGAAATGGAATGCATGTGATATGATTTAATATTTCCTATATGATATGTAGTATGCAATATGCTTATGGTTTGTGGATGTAGGATTAATGCAATGACAATAATGATTTGTGATTAACTGTCATGGTACCATGTTAGCGTGAAAGAGGGTAGAATAAAGCAAGAGATTCCAACAAGACACAAGATGATGGTGAGAGATGATGATGCATACCGAGGATTTGGTATTTTCAAAGGGCCAATTATCTTATGTTTGATAACACACATAGTCATGATGCATCAAGGTATTAAGAACCAAGATGGAATTGTACCTAGTGTGATGGACATTGACTCAACAATCAGATAGGAGTACTCCTATTCACACCTAAGATACAAAACTTTATTAAAAATGCAGTTTGGATATTCCAAACATCCTGGACCAAAACATAGAAAAGAAAGCCTTCCTATGTGGTCAACAAGGTACCTAGAACACCTTCCCTCCAAACTAAGCAAAGCACACATAATCAAGTTATATTACAAGAATTTCCAACAAAAACATTAGATAAAAAGATAATGATTGTTGCCCCATTCCTATTTCTCTAAATCCTTTTGTTTGGATATCATTGAGAAGTCCTTGGAATGAGCGCAATAAGATAAGTTTAACAAGATAAAGATAAAGCAAGCAAACAAGATAATTTTCTTCAATACCGCTAGCCAAGACTAAACTATGGTGATGCCTGATGTTGATACATCCATTGTAGGAAGGATGCATCCTAGGACATGATGATATCAGATGATTTGATATGAAATTGATTGGATAATAAGATATTGACATAAAGAATTGACCAACTTGTTTATGTACTAACCTAGACTTGAGACTTTGACTTTTGAGTTTTCACTTTCAATTTGCTAGACTTGTTTTTGCCTATTTTACCAAAGGTTGAGGATGATGATTGATTTATTATGATGATCTTTTTGAAATGTTTTGAGGTTATTTTGGGTATTTTGAAGATTTTACAAATGTTTTGATTTTTGATTTTCCAATGTTTTGGGGTCTTATGAGATTTCATGAAAGTTTTTTGATTTTGTGTTTTTATGATTTTTTTTTTTTTGTGTCTCGGCTAATCAAAGATCAACCTTTCCTACGCTTAAGCTCAGAGATGACATAGTTTGGATGCCATGTTTTTGAAGTTTTCTATTTTTTTAATTTTTTTTGTATTTTTGATATATTTTGAATGTTTTTGGATTTTCGCATGATTTTGACGATTTGGATGTGGATATGCATGATGATATCAGTGCTCTATTTGGGATTTTGTTGAAAACCAAGCTAATATTGATTGATCAAATTAATGGATTGATGATGATAACATTGTTGAGGATACACAACAATGCAAGGATAGTGTTAAGCAACACAAAGATTGGGATGGATATCTCGAATGCTGATGGATTGATTGGATTTGATTGGTCGGGATTGTGAAGCTCGATTTGGAACAAAATATTTTTTGAATTATTTGATATGACATTGAAGTACTACAAATTAGATGCAAATGATATTGATTGTTTGGATTGATGTTTGATGAAAGATAAAGCTTGATAAGGAAAATCTTCTCGTCAAAATATGTCATGGGCTAGTGATTTGGATTTTTTGCTCATAAGTGGTTGACCAATTTGATTTTATGTTTACCAATGTTTAGATCACCACATAAGTTTGGAGGATATATATTAAGATTTATTCCTTAAGCAAGATGTAAATATTTGTCCCCAGTGTCTAGCGATGTATGGAATGCCATGGGTGGATGCTTGGATAGGTGTATGGATGGATGGATATGGATTATCTTGTGACAAGATAAGGTGTTCAAATAAAGGATTCTCAATTGCAAAAGGGTATCTACAGGATCATCATAGAAAAAATAGGTCCTTAAGTGGCAAAAAATTCAAAAAAAAAAAGAGTTAGGCAACTTGACATAAAAAAATGAATAAGTTTTCTATATTATTTAAAAAATGTATAAGAATAGAATCTGTAGTAAATTGAATGTATTTTCTAAACTACTAGGTTTATTTTCTAAAAAAATCTATTTGGTTTAAATTTGAAATTTCAATGCAATAGTACTTAAATTTTAGAGAAAAAATGAGAAGTAGGTGTCTGTCTGACCGCCCTAACCACAATAAAATGATAATATTTTTTTACAAGACTTTAGATATAAGTAAAGGACTCATGTCCGGATGTGATGCATATTTTTTTGTAACTTTTTTCCAAGTAAATAATTAATTATGAATTTTTTATTACAATTTTTAAAAATATAATAACTCATATGTCTGACCACCTTAACTTAGTCAAAACTTCATGAATTTTTTTTTTTTTTAATCTTATACTATGCAAAGCATGGAATGTGATGCATGTTTTGGATTCAAAAAATGTGATACCATTTGAAAGCTATCGATGTTTTTCAATCAGCCTATCAATCAAGACTTTAATCATAATTCAAATAGAAAATGAATAATAATTACTTATTAAATTCAAAATAAGGCATAATTTATATTGGTGGAAATATGAGATTATCCTTTAAAAACCCTTTTTGTTTCATCAATTTTGGGTGAAAAAAAAGTCGTCAACCACATATCCTACACATACCCATCATATCGCCACTTTTTGGCCCATCATGATCCTGCACATACCCATAATGCTTCATGTCTCAGATAATGTTGGGTAGGATAGGATCAATGAAAATGACTCATGTCAAGATGTTTACCATAAGCAAGTGTAAAGTGTGCACCAAACTTGTCAAGATTAAGATAATTTGGAAGATGGATGTAGATGGATTGGATCAATGGTTTATGGATAAGATGGATGGAATGTTGGATTTATCATGGATGGGATGGGATGCTTCCATCTGAACTAGTGCATGTAGATGCTCGATTCTACACATGACGCATGTTTTTCTAGGTTTTCATCATGGTACCTATCCAAAGTGCCACCAAAGTGGTTTTCACTAGAGGATGATTTTTTTATTTACTATTTTCAATCCTTTTTTGTTTTTAGACTTTTGTTTTTTT
Organism: Sequoia sempervirens; assembly: GCA_007258455.2. NCBI lineage: Eukaryota > Viridiplantae > Streptophyta > Pinopsida > Cupressales > Cupressaceae > Sequoia > Sequoia sempervirens. The sequence continues at coordinate 158,608,768 of VDFB02058242.1, read as the reverse complement.
TTCTTTTTTGTTTTTTTTTGTGAAAGATTTTAAGCTCATGTTAAACCACCTGTTGGTGTTGATGTAGATTCCCCTGTCATAATGTGTCATTGATATCTTGTTTGAAGAAGCTAATTTGCCAAGATATGTGCACTTGAATACAACTTTTGATATTCCCAATTGGCTTTGTTGATACTAGGGTTAACTGTGTTTGTGTGCACATCGCAATAAAGTTCCTCTTGAATCCTTATGATGAAGGGTGGTTGCCAATACATGGTCAATGTGAGAATTGGATATCATGCATGGAGGTGTGGATGTAGTGTGTTTAGGGATAAAAGATGAATTGGTTAATAGTTTGGAACCTTTGACTCTCCAAACTTGGGAATATGAGCAATGATGGGTGGATAGGAAAGTGTTCATGGAATTAGGACCAACTGCTTGATAAAAAAAAATTCGCTTGAGAAGCCTTATTTTTCCCTTGTGGACATCTTTGATGGGTAATTTTCCCTTTTTTATTTTGCCCCATAGTTTCTTTGACTATTGGCATTTGATAGGGATAATCTTTCTTTGTATTATTTGGTATCGACTTGTATTTGATTTGTCCTTTATGATTCTCAATTTCTTTTTCTTTGATGATGTTCTTGCTTTGATTCACATATTTCTTTTGGTATTAGTCCCAATTTATGGATGGGGTGATGGGTGGATGAATATTTGTGAAGTGGTTGGTTGTAGTACAGGCATTGGTTTCATCATAGGGATTCTTCATGCTTCCTATGTTGACATTTGCTTGAGACATAGTTTCCCCCAATATGGTGGTAGTATCACCTTTGTTGTTTGATTCTGCCTATTTTGAGAGTTCCTGTTTAGAATGCATTCTCTGATAAATAACCATTGTAGATGATGTTATTTCAATTTTTTTATCTACTAGTCCTCTGAAATATCTTGTTTTATTAGACCTATTTCCTTGAGTGGATAATGTTGGATATCTTCATACATGATGTCCTCAGTATGAATTTGGGATATATTTGATCCTGATGTTGACAACTCGGTTTTGTAGGAATCAATAACCTGCTCTTTTGTGTAATAATGTTAGGAGTAAAGTAATCTTTTTTTGATTGAAGATCATCTATGTGTCCATCCACAAAAATAATCTCATGGGTAGATGGAGGAGTATGCATTATTTCAATATGATCATCTTGCATAGATAGAAGAGTGTCCATTAGATCATTGTAGTAGCTTGGGGATACAAATTCTTGATCTTGAATGATTTTGGAATTCTTTTCATCATGATTTGGATCAAGTTCTTGGCATGGGTCAATTTCAAAGAATGGATTGATTATAAAGTGTTCTTGGATATCTTCATCAGGCATAGGAAGTGGATCAAATGTTGAGTTGTGGATTCCTTTAGTATCTATAACCATGAAGTCAAAGGATGCCCATATGTCTTGGAAAGGATCATTGCTAGACCTTGGTGAAAGATGTTGATCATGCTTTGGAATAAATTCTTGAGACATGTCCCCTAACTCATTGGATTATGTAGAGACATTTTCAACATGATTATTGGTCGAGAGTTTATCATAGCTATCACTAGTGGTTGAATCTTGATCATTGTCCTCAATAGTTATTATTTTTTTATCAATAAGGTACTGAGAGTTTTGAGCCTAATGGAATTTTATGTTGTGCGTCCCTTTGTTTTGTGATAATCACAAAGGTGATTTTCATTGTACCACAACTATTTCACTAAGGGCTCTTGATAATTGTCATAGGTGGGAACTACGATTAATTTTTCCTACACCAACTATTGCATGATTGATTCGATTGGTTTCCTAAGCAGTGTGTATTTTTGTTTGTTAAGTTGTGAGATTTGACCTAGTGGTGATTGGTTTTGGACAATATTTTGATTTGGGATGATGTTTAGATTTGGCATGATAGGTTGAAATTGAACATTTTTGTGATTGGGAATCATATTGCCTTGATTTAGGTAACTTTTATTTTGCATGGTGTTACCTTGACTTGGATCAATACATGCAGTCATCAATATCTTGTTTGGAATTTGAACAACATTCATATGATTCACACACATATCCATCCCAAAGTTTACCAAGTGTGGATTTGAAATGTTCATGTTTGGTAAACTTGTACTTGGTGTATTCACAATTGGTATGTATGAATTTGGTGGGATAATGTTATTTTGTTGAAGACTCATGCATTGATTGCTTGGTTGATAGATTTCTAGGTTTGTAGTTTGATTTAAATCTACCATTGGGAAAGGTTCGATCCAAAATTTAGATTGGGAAAACTCACATTTATTGTACCATTGAGGTTTTTAGGAGATAATGATCTCACATATGGATTGTATAAATGTGAGTTTTGATAATCAGTTGGCATTGTAAGGCATTGAAATTTTGGTTGACTTAGATCACTCATGATGTATGACTCAAGTTTATATTCCATCTTTTTCTTGTGTTGAGATCTACTTTGAACCATAAAATGAGGTTCAAAAGAGAAGATCTAGGATGATTTAAGGATCAAAGGGTGTGATGATGAAGTGAGTGAAAGATAGATAATGTGGATGGTGAAACTCTTAGAAGATCTTGACGGGATGCTAGTCTTTTGGGACATCTCTAGATTATTGGATTTGTTTTGGATTTTTATTTTGGATTCTTGGATTCTCTTATTTGACCTTGATTTAGTTTTGGATTTTTTTGATTTTGGATAATGAAAAAATGGATCCCAAGATGTTGGATGTTATCCATGGGATAGAATTTCTCACAAGATGATAATTTGACTAAGTGTAGGGAGAAGGATGCATCTACCCACACCTAACCAAACAAATGATAATTCAACTAAGCATATGGAGAAGGATATATATACATATAGCTAGATTAAAAAAATGATTTTGATGTTTGATTCAAATATTTTGATTCAAGAATTTTGATTTGTTTCAAGAATTTTTTATTCATGGATTTGCAAAATAGTCTAGCATGAAGGATGATTTCAAGATTTTCAAGAGTTGTTGGTGAGATGTTTGATGTTTGATGTTTGAAACATGGATGAAGGTTTTGATTTGATCTTATGTGTACCTAGAAAGACTCTTTCTTACAAGACCTCATTTTTGAAGAACATGTTTTACTCAAAACAAGATGCTCAAATTCCTAAAAAATATTTGGATTCTGACAATAATATAATGAGTACAAACTAGTATTGTTTCTTGAAGCTCTTCTATAAAATTTGAAAAGTAATCTTCATCTGAATTCGTAGAGCATTGAGAGATTCTTTCGATGTTATTTTGGACTAAGAGATTTTTACTTTGGTTTTTGGATTTTGACTTTGAGTGAAATCATTTGAGACACATGTGTGGGGTTCAATTGTCCTTATCTTTTCTTAGTGACTTCTTTTTACCACAAAAAATTCTTGATTTAGCTTTCTTGAAACTAAATGTCTAATGTCTTAACTTCTTATTATCCCACAAAGTGTATTATGTGGAAATCAAAGAATTTAAGGAAAAAGTTTCCTATTGTTGAATTTAGCAAGCAAATTGAGATATAAATCCAATTGTTTAGAAACCTATAAGGATAAAATCCCAAGGGCAAGCAATAACATATGAATCTTGTCAAAGATATTTTCCTCCTAAAGGGTTTGAAGTTTTGATGACAATGTTGAATGTTTGTTTCCAAATTTTTGCAAACAAGAAAAGTGTTTTGTTTTCAAGAACGAGTACAACCCTATGGATATGAAAGATTGTATTTGTTGAATCCCCACTTGGACAAGTCCAACTATTCCTACTTTTAGTGAATGGTTAGATGCTTGATGCAACTAGCTCCCCTCCATGACACTCACTTATACGGGACAACCATGCATTAGTACCCATGAAACTCCCATGGCATACTTTCCATTTCTACTAAAAGTCATAAAAGTGTGGGGTGGCTTCCGAATGACCATTCTTGCACCAACAAATAGATCAAGTATTTTGACCTTTTCTAAACAAGGGTTTTAATACATAATTTTCGTTCATGGGGGATCACACATTTGGTGAGAGACCATTTTTTCCCTTCTTGTCGGGATGACCATCATGATACTTTCCTTTCAACAAGGACCAACACTTTTATATCGGTTGGAAGTCACTTGGCTTTAGTGTGTTTCTGGTTGGGTCGTTCCCTTGGGTGATTACTTTTTCCCACAAGGAAGACCCTCTAAGATAAACAAAAGAAAGAAAACATATCCATAGTTTGATTGATCTTTGTTGAGAAACTAAGAGAGAACACATGCGATATGTTCCACTCACACTCGCAAGATTTATTCAATTTTAAAATCTAAATTGAAGTGTGTTGGTAATTACTTACACAACTTAATGTCACCAAAAGGCCTTTTGATTCTCAAGATCGTCATGAGGCACAAGAGAAGCACATACGTCCTTTTAATGATATTACTTTGAGTAAGTAATTACAAAACAAGGAAGCACTTGTTCATTTTAAATCCACAAAGAAATGATTTGATTCTTTTTAGAGTACCAAAAAATGAAATATGGAGATTTCCTTGTTCAATTGTTAACCCTCAAACCAAATCTAGTGAGTTTGTCCTAAAGTTCTTTTTAAGCCCTTGGGAGCAAAAATTGCAAGCCTTTGTAGTGTTCTTTTTAGAGCCGAAAATAAATTTAGCATGTCCCAAGCACATGAAAAGAAACAAATCCTTAAGAGAAATTATGAATTCTCTAAGAGTGTTCAACAACACTAAAGTGTTCAAAAACACTTGATATCATGAGATGATGATGTCATTATGAAACTTCCACTAGGTTTCTCTTCTTCACCTTTGATTAAGCCACCCTACAAAAAACTAGTTAGAACTGCAAAAAAAGTTCAAGAAAGTAATTAATAACCTAGATGATCCAAATTAAAAAAGCACATGTTATAAAAAATTAAAATTTCACTCTTTACTTCACTCCAGGGGTGGAGTCTACATAGGCGGTGCAGTTTGAAGAACCTAGAGGTGCTATATGGCACTGTTAATTCTACAAGTGATGCTTTATAGCAAAACAGAGAGTGTGATTGCATTCAAGTTTCTCCTAGCGGTGTTGTTTGAAGTTTGAGAATTCCAGCGTGTGAGATTTGAACCAATGGTGGAGTTAAGAATTTTGAATTCTAGGCGGGAAAGACCAATTGACGTAGTTTACAATTTGAAGCATCGCTATATGGCGTCGCTAGACTGATAGTAGTGTTGTATGGCATTTTTGAACTGATAGCGGTGTAGTTTCTTGTAGACACAAAAAATAGAGAAAAAAGCATGGAATTTTGTTAAAAATTGAGATTTAAACTTGAGACTCACCCTCCTTCTAGGGCCAAATGTAGAACCCCAATCCTAATACCTACAAAACACAATAAACAAACACATAGTTAGATCAAATGCAAGTGAGAATCAATATTCCCCATGAAATCCATTAGCAATGCTCAAAATAGGAAATAAGAATGAAGAACACAATGAAAAAGCAATGAAATCCTAATTAAGCAAGAAAAATCTTGATCCCATGGACCTTTCCCAACTCCTATGATGCAATGTTGATGAGTGATGAAGATTGATCCACTTTGTTGAAGACTCACTTGAGCTACATGATGAAAAACCTGCATAACCTAGCTAAGACTTTGATGAAATTGATAAAAATGGATATGTTTGTGGATACTCAAAATGAATATAGTAATTCTACTTGGATTGTGGATGATCAAATGAGGAGAGAAACCTCTTATTTATAGAAAGAAAAGATGGAGAAATTCCCAAAATGAAGCAATGTGGGACTAACCTTCAACCAATGGCCAAATGCCACTTGTCAAGATGTGATTGGGAAAAGGATGTGCACATTTTGATGAATGTGCTAAAAAATACAATTACTTGAATTTTGAAATAGTGAAATGACATGTAAGAGGGAAAAGAGATAACTTAAATGCCACGTGGCTCAATGTACAAGGACATGTAAGATGAAATAAATGCCTTGTTGGAAGGACACATACCATTTGGAGGGATTTTCAAATTTGAAGAATATTTTGTAAAGATGCCAAGTTGAGAGAAAATAAAGATTTAATAAATGAATTAAATGTATTTTCATGTGCAAGTGGTAAAAGCTAGAGGAGGGGACATGGATTAAGATTAGATTTAATCGGGATTTGATTAAATGAGAGGAGATTAGGTGATTAGACAATTTTTACTTGGATTTTAGGATTTAAATAAATCAAAGTTGAGAGGAAAATGATTTAGACTTAGTTAAATAAAGATTTTGATTTATTTCACTAAAGGGGATGATTGTTAGATTAAATCAAATAAGGTTTAATTTATTTAATTTAGTTAGATGACTTTAGTGATTTAATTAAATAAGATGAATTAGTTAATTAAATAGAGACCTAGGGTTAATTAAATCAAATTGATTAATTTAATTAACAAAAGAGAAATACTTAATCAGATAAATAATGATTCATTTAATTAAGAGAGGAAAATTGATGAATTTAATCAAATAAGGGCCATTCGATTAAATGGTTTAGACAAAGGAATGATTCAGGATGAGGTGGTGTTAGTAATCAGGATCAAGTGTGTCGGTACATTTTCCATGTCTACGGTAACATAAATCAAATTCACTAGCACATGAACAATTACATACATAATTTTCATTATATTTCAATACATAAGAAAAAGATAAACACTACTTAACTTCCAAAGATTTTTTAGCTTTATGGTATTGTGTTTCTCTTTCCTAGGTGTCATTTGAATAAAGTGTGTAGTTGTTGATTGCATAAATCTTCAAAACAAAAAATCCTCCTTCAAGTAAATTGTTTAAAAAGTAAATGTGAAATTTATATTCATTGACGTTACAATCATCCATTAATATAACACTCAAAACATTCAAATTACTTAATTTCGATTACATTTTATGTATAATTAAAAACACAATACTTAACCTGTAAAGAGTTAGTTATATTGTATTGAATCCTCACAACCATCTTAAAGTGATCATGATGATCAAATAATGTCATTCTCACATGAAATGTCATCATCTGATGGCATAAATACACTATCATTACTAGGCCCTAAATCTACAAATAAGTTAATAGCATAGTTTTCATGGTCTTCTTCACCTTGAGCTATAGGTAAATGAAAATAAATAAATTTATCATCTTCATGGACTTGATGCCCATGTGGTTTCTCATATCCTTTAGACACTTCATTAAATTTCTCATGATCTTCATCTTGGTCATATGCATCATTGACAATAAATTTTTCATCATCTCCATCTTGGCCATCTATTTCTTCAAGGGGGACTTCTGCATCTTCAAGTAAATCATGGTCCTCTACATCTTGAAAAAATGTTACTCTTCATCCTCTTGGATCATAATCAATCATGAATGACCAACTAGGTTGTTCTAAATTTGGAATGAGAAATATTTGGTCACATTGAATTGGAAACACATAAGGTTCAGAAGTGGCTTCAAACCTTGATGTATTGATCATATGGAATCCATTCTTGTGCAGAAATATAGTTTTTTCTTCACCTACTTTGATAAGCTTGTACCATTGAACACGAAAAATAACTTTCTTGAAAGGTATAAAATCAATCTCTACAATATCCTCCAACACTACATAATAGCGAAGTGTTCTTGTGATTGGTTGTCTATCATTTGCATGTGAACGATATTTCACCTCAAATGATGTCGAAATTCCACAATCATAAGTTTGTCTCTTGTCATCAACCCTTTTGATGTGAAAATGATGACCAAAATTCCACATTCCTTTGTAATATGTTACCTAAATTCATATAAATATTAACTAATTATATTCAAGTCTAAAAATGTTAAAAGGAAAATCAATAAATACCTCAAATATGTTAATATACATATATCACCTCCCCATTTCTAGATCCTTTAACAAAATTCACTTGTTGTTGTGTCACTCTATTCTTTCTCTTTGTTGCCTTGTATTCAATATTGGTCTTTAGACAATTCCACAAGCATCTATTTGGCCATTTTCTTTTATGGCTTGCATGAAGTACTCAAACAATGTTTTGACCATGTCTATGATATATACTAGTCCATGTCTTTTCATCCTATAATTTCTTTTGTTTAGTGTACTTCTCCATCCATTCCAAGATAAAGTCAGAATTGTATGCAACATACAAATGTAATGGCTCCCACTCCTTACCATCTACAATGAAAAATAGAATTGTTCAATGAATTAATAATGATTTAAAGCTATGTCTTATAAAAGTCAAGATAAAAAAAATTACTTCAAACAATATTGTATACCTTTTATCCTCTTTTAAGTCCCTTGACCCTCTAATTTTTCTTCTTCAAATGATCGAGGTTGGTTACCATCCCATAATCAAGGAGCTTCAAGATGCAATTCAGGTAAGTACTCACTCAAATGGACCATTGTCTAGAAAACCATGTACCCCTCAATCATGGACCCTTCCGGTTGAGCATTTTTCTTCACAAATTATTTTAGAACCTTCATATATCTCTCCATGAGCCACATTGTTTGAATATGGATAGGACCACATTGTTCAATCTCTTCTACTAAGTGTACAAGGTAGTGCTCTTGATAATTGAAGAAGCTTGAATGGAAGTACATTTGAATATTACATATCAAAAGTGGAACATTCCTCTTCCAATAATTAAATTCATCCTGATCTATCTCTTTAGATGAAACCCACCTATAGACATTAATGTGTATTATAATAAAGACTTATTATTTGTTCAAAACTAAAGGTATAAATTTATATAAAGGGATTACCAATAATGCACTTCAAAGGATAAGAGTCATGGAAGAATATGCATGATGGATTCAAAATGCCTCAAATATTTGGATAATTTGTAAATAGTTAATGTGACATCATGGTCAAAGGTGCTCGGTATTGCTATGGGAAACACATACTACATGACCATTAAAAAAAAAAAATTCAAATATGCATGAACTTCTATTATCACTAAGATATACAAATATTTATAATTATGTTGCCAACAAATCTAATGTTCTACAAAGTTACCTTTAGCTAGTTGTGCCAATCATGTTTTTTAGCCCTGAGAACTCTGACCCATCTCTTGTGAATAAGTTTTTTAATGTCACACCAAAACCAAAAGGAAATATTATGCTTTTCATTGTATCAGTGATGTTTTCTTTCTCCTTTGATGTAAAAATCCATGGAGCATGAACAAATGAGTTTTTTTCATGCAACCACATGTTCAACATGATACTGGGAACTTGGATGTACTTTTGTAGCTTTATTTTTGCTTCAAGGTTGGTTCCATTTAGATATTTCCACAAAAAATCTGCCACATTTTCCTGATGTGCATAGTATCAAATAGGTGGGCTATTGGAAAGTTTGCATAATATTGTAATTTGTAGAAAATAGAGAGTCTTTTCATTCCTAGTGCAAAACCTATCCCTTCTTTTTTTTCATATAGTGCTTTCCACCTAGTAGGGTTCATCCTTCTTGGCTTCCTCATTTCCACTTCCTTTTCATTGAACTTGTTTTTTCATGCACTCGATAGAGATGATTTTGTGATAAAAAATGTATATACTTATCATACACAGTTTTATTGAGATCCTTTGACTGCCTATACAATGTTTTGGGCCCACATGATGGAAAACCATGTTTCCTCTTTGTTTGTAGCCCTGAAATTAGAATGGAAACCATTTTAGTAAATGGTAAAATGAACAAAATAATTACAAATGTAATTTATAATATATTACCACAACAAATAGAGAATACCAAGGCATCATGAATTGTCTAGATAAGGATCACATGAAAGAGGAAGTTTCTATCATTGATAGGTCTTGATACATCATACATATTTACACTATCCCATAATTCATGAAGCTCATCAATGAGGGGCTCCATGTCTACATCCTTATCCTTTACCTAATACTTCCCTAAGTAAACAAAAAGTTATTTATCAAGGTTTAACTGAGTTGAATTATTTTTATATAATCTTCAAAAAAGCATTGCATTAATATGTTCTAGTACCTGGTATGATAAGAGTTAACATTGCATGCTCCTTTTTAATTGCCATCCAAGGGGGGAGATTATTGTTAATAATTACAACTGGCCAAATAGAATATGTTGTTCGAAGATCTCCAAAAGGAGTGACCATCTATTGCTAGAGAAATTCTCACATTCCTTGGCTCATTTCTTAAATTTGGCCAATTTTCCTAAATCACTTTCCAGTGTTTGCTATTTGCAGCCATACACATGACACCATCTTGGCTCCTCTGTTGTGCATGATAATGCATATATTTTTCCAACTCCTTGCATTTGAACATCCTATCAAACCTTGGATTTAGTGGAATGTGACGTAGTACTTTATAAGAAACCTTCTTGGATACTTGATCTTGACAATATCTATTTGTGTGACACACTAGGCATTGTTGCAAATTTACATTCTTTCCATAGTAAAATATATGGTCATTTGGACATGCATCATATGTATTGTACTCCATTCCAATATTTTTCATCACTAAATATACTTCTCTATGAGAATGAAGTAACTTATTGTACTTTGGAATTTTATTTTTTCCAAAAGTCTACATGAGGCAATAAATGATTTTTAGAATAAGTATACACAATATTCAAAACTTTCAAGACATTTAGATCATTAATTTATAGGAATATCGAATCCCACCAGGTATGTGCAGGATCATGATGGGCCAAAAAGTGGCAATATGATGGGTATGTAGCTGACGACTATTTTTTAACCCAAAATTGATGAAACGAAAAGGGTTTATAAAGGATATTCTCAGCTTTCCACCAATATAAATTATGCTTTACTTTGAATTTAATAAGTAATTATTATTCATTTTCTATTCAAATTGTGACTAAAGTCCTAATTGATAGACTGATTGAAAAAAATCTATAGCTTTCAAATGGTATCACATTTTTTGAATCCAAAACATGTGTCACATTATGTGCTTTGCATAGTATAGGATTAAAAAAAGAAAAATTGAATTTCATGAAGTTTTGAACAAGTTAAAGTGGTCAGACATACGAGTTTTTTATATTTTTTAGAAGTTGTAATAAAAAATTCATAATGAATTGTTTACTTGGAAAAAAATACAAAAAAATATGCATCACATCGGGACATGAGTCCTCTACTTATATCTAAAATCTTATAAAAAAATATTATCATTTTATTGTGGTTAGGGTGGTCAGACAAACACCTACTTCTTACTTTTTCCCTGAAATTTAAGTACTCTTGCATTGAAATTTCAAATTTTCACCAAATAGATTTTTATTTTTTTTTAAAAACCTAGTAGTTTAGAAACTAAATTCAATTTGCTACAGATTCTATTCTCACATATTTTTAAAATAATATACATAACTTATTCAAATTTTTACGTCAAGTTGCCTGAGTCTAATTTTCTTGATTTTTTTGCCACTTAAGGGCATATTTTTTCCATGATGATCTTGCACATACCCCACCTTAATATATCAATAAAGCATGTGTTTATCAATCCATGTGTAACCTTCAAGTTCAACAACAACATAAGTGTCACCAATATAGAAGTATCTGCATTTGGGAAAAGAGGCATCCTAGCCAACTAGAAGCAGTTTTTCATTAAAAAATCAATTGAAATGATCAATAATAATGTCTTAAATAATATGCATATTTATTTATTATAAGAATACCAATTTGTTAATTATATTGTACCTCTTCTATATAAACTACATAGTTCAATCTATGGATACCAACAAGTCATCACTTCTTTAGTTTCCTATTTTGGCACCTTTTCCAAGTGCAATATATCATTTCATTGAAGTATTATTTTGTCCCTAGAGTAGGTATTGCTCTTGAATACACCATGTACTATCAACAATAAGAGTAAACTTTTAACTCAAGTATTACTTCTTTCTGAAGAGAACATGACTCTTAGGTGCATGATACATTATAGCTTGAGAGAATATGTTACTATGATTTGTATCATTGTTTAACACAATCCTATAGCAAAAAAAGGATACTATGTTTCAAGGTTTGTTTCATCATATGACCATTGCAACATCTATTTCTCTTTGAAATCTCTCAATCAACCCTTATGTCATGAGTTTCTTGACTCCATAACCCATTGGTGAAGACCATCATTTAATTAAACCAAAGAAATTAATCTATTTTTTTTTTAAATCACTATTATCATTACACTCTAAAGATTAATTAATTGTCTTCATTACATTAGTACCCCTAGTGTAGTTCTATGGTAATATTTTTCATGGTGTTTTCTAATTTAGAGGGTTTTATTGATGTCACAAAGGAGTTTCATAATTCGTGTAAATTACTCTAAAACATTTTTTTTTTCATCACTAACTACTCCAATCTCTCAATCATAAAAATGATATGAAATATTAACTCTATATGCTACCTATTAAATCCTAGGTTAGTGTTTCATTTTATTAAAATGATATTGCAAGTACCAAAAACAACATAAATACCTAGTCTGCCATTTTGTATAGACTCCAAGAAAATAGCTTAATAGAAAGCTACAAAGAAAAGTGTGTGGGTTCTAGTTAGTATCATTACATAAATAGACGTTGAAATATATGAAAGCATGTATCCCAAAAAAACCATAATATTATTCTAAAATATAGCTTGAGCAATTTAAAAAAATAAAGATTCGATTAAAAATTACATAAAGATGTTTGGAAAAATTGTTTTAGAAAATGGTAAAGATGTGGAAAAGGTATCGGTTCCTCACGCCTTACAAACATAGGAAATTTTGAATATCGAACAAAAAACCCTGAAGAAAAAAGTAGATTTTAATAAAAACCCTAAAGATTGTAATATCATGAGGTGCATCATATCATTTCAATGAAAAGAACAATATCTTATTCATAATGCCTAAGAAAATTTATATGAAACTCTACATACATGTGGTTATGAGATCTAAGAAGTGTATTATTTATTTCCCCAACTCCCTTTGTAGTCTATAACAAAAGCTTTCTAACCCACTCCAAGAGTATAAATTTTACTTCCAATTAGAACTTTCTACCTTCGATACGAAGTTCCAATTGTATCAATATCACTCTCTATTGAATAAATAAATAATTAAGAAATATAATTCTCTAGATCATAATATCTAACAAAAAATTATTAACCAAGTTATTTTCTCTTGTATGCTATCCATACTTTGTACTCCACTCTAGTAAGATGCTCTTAATGGAGGCACTGCCTAAGATACTTTACCAAAATTTATTCAAACTCTAGATTAATAAGTTTCTACTACCACATGGGTAGTGCCACACTCGTGACAATGATAGCTCTTCAAGGTTAAGATGGAGTGGTGTAACTTCCACCATACCATACTAGCCCTAGTATGGTAGGATGAATTCCACACCTCCATTCTTGCATACAATTTATTATTTTATGCCCTAATGTTTATATGTTTTCAACAAACATATCCAACCATCGATTACTCCACAATTTGTAACATGTGTTCCCTCTAGATCCATGACAAAGTCAACTATATTATTTATTTAATGATGATTGAGATGGAGTATTATTTGTAAGATAGGTTACGATGCTTAAGCACCTTAGGACATATGACATGGCCTAAGAAAACACACATACACACAATCAATGCTACCTTAAATATCAACCAAAGTCTCAATTCAATCAAAACACTACACTAACAAAACCATACAATGAAATTTCAACAATGACTGGCCAATGACATCAGTATATATATATGGGTGGGTGCATGAAGTTGGTCGCACTTTTGTGGCCAAATGGGAAAAAAATGGGGAAACACATAACGCGCTCGCATTATAACACGAGCACGTTATGTGCTTTTAAAAGAAAAAAAAAGTGAAATGTGTGTCATTTGCTTTTCATTGTTTCTCAGCTCTGCTCGCAGCCAAAAACCCTCAATTTTGCGCTCATGTTCTAGGAGGAAGGACTTCTACAAATTTCATCAAGAACAGTTGGATTTCATTAGCAAATATGCGCCACGACAATGAAGAGATGTAGGAGGTAAGTATTGTTTACTATTTGTTTTGAATTTGTTAGTTTGAAGTTGATTTTGTTTGTTTTAGGTTAGATTTGATTTTTTTTTCTAAATCTATAGGAAATCTTGCAAATCCTCAACAAGAAGAGGAGGTAAATCCTCAACAGAAAAATCTTCAACAAAATCAACCTCAACATCAAAATCATCCTCCCCCACCATTCTCTCAATTCCCTCCTGGCACTCAAGAAAATTTGAGGAGTGAAATTGAGAACAATAGAAAACAACTTGAGGATCTTATTAGTAGGTTGAGGAGTCTAAATGCTTCAACCACAGAAATAATGCTTCTAGCAAATTCATTGAAAGACATGTTAAAAAATGTAGATGCAATCACCCAACAAATATCTAGATTGCAAGATAGGAGGCAGATAGCTAGGGCATATTGTGCAGACAAATTATCATGTAAACAAGTAAAAGATTTTAAAATTACTAAAGGTGATTTGTGCTCTCTATTCACTGACCCTAAAAAAAATCAAAATCTTACCCTCAATGCAAAGAGGTTTCCTATTCATTGGTGCCACCACTAAGAGATTAAGAACTATTTTTATGAAAGATGGTATATGGTCTTTGATTACCCACCGTACAATAATTGTGAAGTCCCCCAATATTTTCTTAGGAAACTATACAGTGAGTTTGTATTGAACCAAATCCCAAATTATTTTGATATGAGGGAGTTCCAGGGGAGAGGTGGGGGGTCAGCTCAGGATAGGCCCGGTGCACAGCCGAATCCTATGCGGCAAGGGAGATGACCTCTCTCTAGGCTGCCTCATGAGTAGATTGTGATGCCTGTCATTGCGAGGGAAGAGTACCAACATAGAGACATTGTAGGTGATCACAACTTTGACCTAGAGTGTCATCCATCACACTAGCCCTATTGTACAGCACCATCCAGGGGAGTCTTCAAGTGGTGGCCTTCGAACCCATGTGTGTCAATCTTGAGGGGCAACTTGTTCGTATGACCCTACCGGCACTCAAGAGGTTGCTATGTAGGATCCATATGCTACTACGCATCTTGATCCATATGCATCTACAAGGATGGAGAGGATGGCTGACATTTTGCATGATGCATATGGCATTGACACTCAGGTAAAATTTAGCATGTTCATTGAATTTAATTTATTAAATTTTGATTGTGAAATACAAGATTAACTAATTTAGTTTTATTATTTTAATAAAATTGCAGGGTCACAGTGTAGAGACTTGATACACCAGTCATCCACCTACTTATTTTTGTAGTACACCTATCGCTGGGGTATGTAAAGTTAGTAAACAATCATAAATTTATTACATGTGTTAATAGCATTGTTTTACGAATGGTATTTTAATATATGATTTTGGATGTTGAACAGGGTACTGTTGGAGGTTTCAAGGAAACACCTCTGAGTGCCAGTAGATTGGATCAAACATTCACGAAGGTAATATAGAATTTAAAGAGAACTTAAATAATGAATTCTAAGTTTAATAGATTTGTGTAGTTTATATTCATATTGTTGACCTTAAGTTGCATTACACAGATCATTCAAAATCAAAGCATTACTTTAAATCTGATAACTAATAATAAAAAATATATTTGTTTAATACTTGTACTCAAAATTCTCCTCATTAGATCTTATACATTATAATTCATCACATGGATCGCTATTGTAACTTTTTTGTGATTGAATAATTTGTTGTTTTATTTTTAGATGTTGGTGACAGAAACACTGCCAAATGTTACGAGGGAAATGGATATTTGTGTTTCCTCCACTATACAATCCTCGATGGCTCTGATAGGGGAGGTATGAGGAAAATTACTAAATTTCAATTTACATTCATTGTTATAGATGAACTAGTTCTAGTGAAAAATAAAACCATTATTGATTCATATTTTAATTCCTATTTGGATGGTTTATACAGGGCTTGAGCATGCGAGCATCGACATGCAAATATTTCCATCGAGGAGAGTGATCGTGAGATGGCCGTAAGTGATTATTTTGTTAAATATATTAATTTTTATAATGTAATTTCTATATATTAATGTCTTTACTTCTTATTGTAACAGTTGAAACTTCACTAGGAGGAGTAGTAGGAGCACTCCTTGAGCATAACAAAAATAGGTGACAAACTTATCGCCATTGGATCACCCAGCAAAGGGAAAGAAAATTGTATTTGAACCATAGCATGGAGAGAAATGAATTTTGAATGCACAGAGCCCTTTGTTGTATGCCTACATGGCAATTTTGTACATATTTTGTATTGGATATATTTGACATTGAATGCCTATATGGCATTCTCATAAGCCTATATGGCTATTTTGTAACTATATTTTATACTTATATCGACATATATTGATGTATGCGTACATGGCTATTTGTTTAATACAAATCTTTTTATTGATGGTGTCCATATTTGCAAATTATAAATTCATGGTTCAATAGATATGAGTTACGTGTATTCAACAGTATACTTTACAACTTACGCACATATATTTTTTGACTTACGTGTGAACATCAAAAAGTGTGAAATTTTTTGTGTTTGGAAGTCAAATGTAAGCCAATTTTGCAATTCTCAGTTCTTGCATACTCGATCTTATGGACTTATTCATTCCTAGCACATATTGTGAATATTTCTCATTTGGATCAGAAGACAGATTCCTCATTTTTGAACCACTCATAGCAAAGTGATTCACAATAAGACTTAGCATTGGAACACTACTCCATACTTCTCTTGTCTAGACCATAAAGGATTGAAATTTCTTAATTTGATGCAATGATAGTCGTGAGATGAGAATTTATATAACCATTCCTATTTTGAAACTTTGCATCTAATACTGCATCAACAAGAACTTAAGAAGTGTTGCATAAGAGTGTTAGGTTTGATAGGCCTTCTCTTCCCTAAGGGAGGAGAGCTTGCATCTTGAATTTTGAACAAAATTTTAAGAAGCAAACATTTTACCTAAAAACTTCAAACCTAGATGACATATTTGGCTAAGTCTATCTTGAAAATTATCAATGCGTTCAAACTCTAAAGGAGATTCTCCCTGAAAAGGAGATTCTCCCTGAAAGGAAAACTTTACCCTTTTTCCCAAGGAAAGAAATTGCAACAAGTTGCATGTGATTTATCTTATTTCTTTCTCACAGTTCCTAGTCAATCATTCATGGCTCAGGATAGTTCCATTCCAAGGCAAGGACACCCAAAAAATCACTGAGATTCTTCTACGATCTGCAAGAAAAAGGTTTTGGCTCTTTCACAATGTAAATAATTATGTAACACTATTTTCTTGTTTTCCTTCCACACAAAAAAAATGTTCACACTTTAGATTGATCAATGATCAATAATGGCTGATTGTAAACACTTGACATTTTTATGTTTGAAATTTAATTTTTAATTTTGTATCATGACATTCGAGTAGATCACTAATATTTTAATATTTCACTATGAAAGTGGTGGTGTATTTTTGCTATGTTATTAGACTATTAATATGGTGGTGTATTATGAACTTGATTACTGCTACAAATATGTATATATTTCTAATTTTTATATGTTTTTGTATGACCGAACCCAAAACGAACCCAACCACAAAAAAAAATTCCCGAACCGGCGAACCGGGTTCTCGAACCCGATCCCGAACCCAAAACTGAACCGGTAACTTAGTAAAAAATAGATTTTGTAGTTTATATTCATAACATTGATTACATTGCATTGCACATCTTTCAAACTGAAAGCATTGCTTCATGTTTCATAACTAATAACTAGATGAATAGATGACAAAATTTCAATTACAATATAGTTTTTACAAAGTCAACCTAAGCATTTATGCAATTAATTCACATTGCATAACAAATAACTAGGAGCAGCTCCGATTGCATTTGGTTGTCATGGCATTCTATGAGACCACATTTCTTTGAGGCATTTTTCAAACAGTTCACTACCTTGTCTATACTACCACATTTTTCATACATGTCTACCAAAGCATTTTGTCAAATAGTTCAAGTGTTGCCTTGTTGCTATGGCTAAAAGCCTAAAACAAGTGCTTTCAACAAGCTATGGATGCTTGGAAAAATCTATCAAAAGCATAATAGTAAGCAATATCATAGACAAGGAACTCTTTGAAAAAATGCCTCAAAGAAATGAGCTCATGACCTATGGAATGCCATGACAATCAAATGCTTTTCATTATCATGGCATTCCATCACCATGAGACCTCATTTCTTTGAGGCATTTTTCAAAGAGTTCACTCCCTTGTCTATGCTAACACATTTTTCATACATGTCTATCAAAGCATTTAGCCAAACAGTTCATTGCCTTGTTGCTATGGCTAAAATCCTAAAACAAGTGCTTTCGAACAAGCTATGGATGCTTAGAAAAAATCTATCATAGCATGATAGTAAGCAATAGCATAGACAAGGGAATGAACTATTTGAAAAAAATGCCTCAAAGAAATGTGGTCTCATGGTGGTGGAATGCCATGACAAGCAAATTGTTGTGGATTGTCATGGCATTCCATCACCATGAGACTACATTTCTTTGAGGCATTTTTTCAAACAGTTCGTTGCCTTGTCTATGCTACTACATCTATCATACATATTTACCAAATAATTTTATCAAAAAGTTCACTTGTTGCTATGGTAAAATCCTAAAATAGGTGCTTCCAAAAAAGCTATGGATGCTTGAGGAAAAAATCTATCAAAGCATACTAGTAAGCAATAGCATAGAAAAGGCAGCAAACTATTTGAAAAAAAGCCTCAAAGAAATGTGGTCTCAATGGTGATGGACTGCCATGACAATCCATAGCAATTTTCTTGTCATGGAATTTGTCATGCATCCCATCACCATGAGACCTCATTTCTTTGAGGCATTTTTTCAAAGAGTTCACTACCTTGTCTATGCTAACACATTTTCATACATGTCTATCAAAGAAGCCAAACAGTTCATTGCCTTGCTGCTATGGCTAAAAGCCTAAAATAGGTGCTTTTGAACAAGCTATGGATGCTTAGAAAAAAATATATCATAGCATAATAGTAAGCAATAGCATAGACAAGGGAATGAACTGTTTGAAAAAAATGCTTCAAAGAAATGTGGTCTCATGGTGGTGGAATGCCATGATGGTGCAGGAGTACCCAAGCTCCTTGAGGATCATTTGGAGATTCAGGAGATGGCAGGGGTCTTGAAGGCCTATAAACCTTTCTAGAACATCAATTATAGAATTTTGAAGCCTATAATGGCATTTGACATGGATGAGTGTAACAGGAAGATCAAAAGTCTTAAGGGTCCTGATAAGGTCCTTAGGACCAAATTGACTTGTAAATGGAACAACGATGTTCTAGGAGTTTAAATAGGTATATGATGTTTTAATTAGGTTAAATAAGGTTGAATGATGATATGTAATAGTTTTGGAAGCTTTATAGTTAATAGGAGTTAATAAATTGCAATGTTGGAAATTCAAATTTTTGAAATTCAACTTTGGGTTGAAAAGTGAGTTTTAGGAGTTTTAATCACAATAATGTAATAAAATCAGTTCTAATCAGTTGGGACAGTTGTAGGATGAGTCTATAATCCTGGAGAAAGCATTTGTATAGAGGGTTGGCTGATATTGCAAGTGTTGTACAGACTGCTACAAAAAATCATAAAAAACTTCAATCTTTTTGCATTTTCTTGAGTTTTTTTGATGAATCTCTAATTCCTTTTGCTGTCATGCTCATTTGGATGTTTTAAGAACTTGTATTTACATACATTTAACCTTTTGAATGACCTGAATAACATTGGGAATCAGTTTCTTGTGTTATATTGCTGACTGTCCTCAAAAAGTATAGATTTTTCACTAGTTTTGAGAGTCTTCAGGAATAAATGATCCATTCCATGGGAGAGTGTGACTGAAAACTTGTGAAATGGATCATATCTAACTTGTATTATACATATCTAACAATTTATTGTCTAGGAAAGAGTGATTCTTGGGTGTACACCGAGTTTTAGCAAGGAAAAGAGCATGAAAATGGTGCCTAAAGTGTAGCAGCAGGAGATCTACCTTAATAAGGGGTATATTTCTAAGTTGAAGGTGTTTAGATATGTTGATTTATTGGTGAAAAGTCCAAGAGAAGGTTTTAGAAGTGTTGGGAAAGCTAATTTTCAAGAGGCCCTAGTTTTGGAGTAATTTATTGAGGGTGTCAAAGAAGACTAATACCTTGAAAATATTTGGTTTGGGAACATTTTAAAACACTGTTGAAAGTTTCATAGTCAGGGGATAAGTTTAGAGAGGGGTTGCTTTGAAAAAGTGGGCTAATTAGGCCTTAAATTTGAGGAAACAACAGATTTTGGTAGGTTTGATCCAAAACAATTGCCATAAATGATTTGATATGTTGTGTATCATCATGAATCACATCTAAATCAGTCATTATATTGAGGATTCCTTTGGGGAAGTTGAGTGAAAAGTCAAAAAAACATCGCTACAAGCCTAGTCAACAAAGGTTTGGGGCTTTGAAACCATTCAAGAAAAGTATTTTTGAGTTCCTTGAGATCACTCCAAGGGTTCGGGTCCATTAGGAAAGCATTTAAGTTATAAGTGCACTATTGAGGCTTGTCTCCATCAGGGTGCCTAGAAGAGTGTTTGAGATTGCATCATTGTAATCCTTGAAACTTTGAGTTTTGACTAAAGTCCCACCCCCTTTGCATCACATGACAAGCAAATTGTTGTGGATTTTCATGGCATTCCATCACCATGAGACCACATTTCTTTGAGGCATTTTTTCAAACAATCCACTACCTTCTCTATGCTAGTACATTTATCATACATGTTTACCAAAGCATTCTATCAAACAGTTCACTTCCTTGTTGCTATGGCTAAAAGCCTAAAATAGGTGCTTCCAAAAAAGCTATGGATGCTTGGAAAAAATATATCAAAGCATACTAATAAGCAATAGTATAGAAAAGGTAGTAAACTATTTGAAAATAATCCTCAAAGAAATGTGATCTCGATGGTGATGGAATGCCATGACAATCCACAACAATTTGCTTGTCATGGCATTCGTCATGCCATTCCATCACCATGAGACCACATTTCTTTGAGGAATTTTTTCAAAGAGTTCACTGCCTTTTCTATGCTCTTATGTTCATAGAATTTATTGAAATTCAAGATGCTCTTATAATGTCTATGTAATAGGTGGTCATGATAAGGTTAAATTCAAATGAATAACTTGAAATTTCCTCATCAAGCTTCGCACGAACTTTTTCAATGGCTTTAAATCATAATTGAGATTTGTCAAGATCATCAAAATAAGGATGTTGCATTTCTTTTCTGCTTGAGATTCTCTTGGATGGCTCATAAATCTGCATTTTATGCAAGGGGAAACCAATCAATGTTTTCCTGGTTACATATAGATACACAAATTAAAATAAGATGATAGCATTGGCATCAACCAAACTGACGTGGATACAAGTATAAATTAATAAGAACCATTGTGCATATACTTACAAATTAATCCAATGAACCATCTGGGTCTACTCTTCTCTTTATTGTGTCAAGTATTACCTCATGATCAGACTCATGTACCCTCCACAAGGTCTTGTTCAAAGGTATACCCCCATATTTGGTCAAATGAACATTGGAAACCATGAAAAGGTTTCGGTAATGAAGAATCTTACGATGCGTGTCAAATTCCTCAAACAACCAATGTTTAATACTCTTATGTGGGTACCTTCTTAGCCATGTTCTAGTAACAACAACTGAGCCTATAGGGTAGTCAATGTTTTCTCCATCTATAATTGGGGCTTCCAATTTCTTTTTTGCCTCAAAACAATGACACAAGTAATAGTCTATACCCTCTTCATTTTCTTCATCTGCAATAACTACATAAACATGCCCTACATTTATATGTGCGACATATCTCTTGAAATTAGTCAACATTATGAATACAGTACAAAGTAAGATAACAATATGGAATTTCAAATACTAAGAAAGTAGATATATTACTTGGTTGAACTAGATCCGATACATGGTCAAAGTCGACTGATGATTCCATCCGTGTTAGTACCAATTCCATCGGAGGGCGATACGTGTGAAGTGGGCTAGGATAACTTGTCAACCATTTTTCAACCCACTCCCCTAACTCACAATCATTCTAGGCTTGCATTGCACATGAAGAACAAAAGTATGCCATCTTACTTGTATCGATACTCCATGAACCTGCATTTGAGCTAAGGAAAGAGTGCAACTCACTTGATCTTGTTAGTGTACAACAATCCTCATATGGTGCAATGTTAGTATCATCCATCAACCAAAAAAATATACAAACTGAAGATGTACCTTCATTACCTGGACCCATTGAACCATTACACCACTCGACGATTGACCTTGCATCTATCAACTGTGCACTATCTTTATACTTTAACTCTTCTCGTGCTAATGCTCTTTTCACGCATGCTCCTGCACCGTCATGCTCTCCCTTTCCATGTCCGGCCTCACAAAAGTTCCACATATATTGAACACGTGTAGTGAGATGCATCCTGCACAACCAGTAGAACATGCACGAGTTCTTGAACTATGTTGCACAGTTATCTGACCATATTATATGTTGATCATATGATATGCCCCTTTGAGACAAATTATTGTAGAACATCTAGAAGCAATAGTGCACAAACTCTAGAGAATGTGTGCAATCATCACTAATATAAAAATGATACTCCCTCAATACCTTCCTTTCATCCTCTGTACTTTCAGCTACATTTATGAATGCTATGTGCACAAATATCAAAACCTGTGTGGATTTGTAATACTGTGACTGCACCTCATGCTATGGCTGTAGAGTGTAGTTCTCTGCAAATTCAACCACTGATACTATGCTACCAAGTGGAAAGTTGTCCTTGTAGAGCTTGAATTGTGTACCCAGCCATCGGGCTCTATGGGTATGCCTTGCATACTCATACACTAGATTCTCATGAAACATGTACATGAACTGATACACTCGAATCTTCTGAATAACCAACTCACACCTTTTTGCTTCAGACCCATCTTTTGTAGCATATGCCACTATTTTATACTTCCTGAACTCTATTAGTTTTTGTCCCACCTCATATGTGCTTTCCATATGTTGACATACTAGCATTCGTTGCAAGCCACCACAACACTCGCATGAACCATCCAAGCATGTTGTCCTATAGAATATTTGGCCATCCTCTATTTCACATAAAATTTTTGATAAGAAATTTCTTGAAGATTTTTGTGGGGCTTCTATGCCACAATCCTGTAAAACATCGTTAGTATGCAAATGTAAACATATAGAACTATAAACATCATAGTGGTTAGAGAATTCAATATGTAGTTTACAACAACAAGTAGTGCGTGTGTGATTTATCTTGTTATAAAAAAGGTTTAATCATTTCAAAAAATATTTGAGAAATACTAACTTGAGGATAAGAATTTTGAAATTTATGAAAAAAATGGGTTTGAGTCATATCCAAAAAATGCTTTGGATGTGGCTCACGGTTTCGACTACCGATTCTCCTTCTTACAACATCCCTTTGATTCAGAGATGGCCTTGTATTATTCTTCCAATAATCTTCAATTAGTGTTCTCAATGCTTCAACAACTTTTTTATCTTTGTGTGGCAATCTCCCCGAGAATGCCCATAATTCATTTGAATCAGTGCCCTCAATTCTTTTGCCACCTTTGAATACATTGATAATTTTTTTCTACTAATTCCCATTTGTTCACTTGTTTTTAATGAGGCGAGATCTCTTTGTTTGATTAGCTTACCAAATTCAATGTAATGACACGTAGGTGACATTACTATCCTTTGAGCGTGAGGTCTTACCCACATTGTCATAAGCATCCATTAGATTCTTCACAATAGTGTTTTCACTTGATGCATTCGATGTTCTCAACCCAAGAGTCTTCATGATGTTTTTGTACTCTAAACCTCACATCATTTGAACAAATAGTTGACATCTTACAATCTCATTTAGCCTTTCAAAGAACATTTGCCAAATCTTATCAGCATATCTTCTACAAGTGCATTCTAGAATCTTACTTTCCATGTGCTGCAAAATATCCTCATCAATATTAATCAAAAACTTTGGCTTTCTATGCAAAATTCTAGGTGGTGTTCTCTTAGGTACATACATCTCAACATTAGCAATTTCATCAATATTTAATTGAGGTGGGCTAGATTGCATACCTTCGATCGAGGGTGGAATAGAATACATACCTTGAGGTTCATATGGGGATGATGGAATACCTTGTTCCTCAACTCCGAGTGATGATGTACACTCAACTTTAGATGTGGTGGATGGTGTCCAACCATACTCACTTGTGGTAGATGGTGTCCCTCCATATTCGCTTGTGGTTAATGGTGTCCCTTCATATTCACTTGCGGTAGATGGTGTGTCTCCAACTATGGTATTTGCATCTCCCCTAGCACGAATCTTTCGCATTCGTACCCTTTGTGCTACCAATTTATTTTCTCTTTTTCACAGTTGAGGTTCCTCTTCAACTAGCTTGTTTTCATCAATCGTTCCCAATTTCTGTTTTTCACGAAATTCCCTCATCCATTTTTTCTCTTTATCTTTGATGGCTTGGAGTTGATCATCTGTTAGTTTTTTCCTTTTAACAGTTCATTTCTTCAGCATGACGAATAATTTTACCTGTGCAAAAAGTGCTAAGTTGTCAAATTAACTAATTGAAAGCTTTGGAAGCATACACAAAGAAAGTCAATGAAAGTTGGTTTGTATAACTATTTGACAAAATAACTCAATGATAGCTTTGGAAGCATACACAAAGAAAGTCAGTTGTTAAATTTAACAAAATGCCTCAAAGAGATGTGGTTTAAAAATGTAGTATGAAAGTGTATCGAATTGTGTGATTTAAAATGTCCATTGACAACGTAAGGTTGTAACATGACAAACTAGTGCAGGAGCACCTAGGTCATGAAATTCCTTCAAAAGGATAATTTGTTCAATTTGTAATTTTCAAATAAATATGATGAGTGAAGGTCATTAAATGATGAATTTCAATGTATTTGCACCATGAAATAGGTCACTAGGTGATATTATTGAAAAGTTGATTTTTTTATAACAAAAGTTGTCAATTATTGTAAAAATGTAAAATTGCACAAAAGCAGGAAGGTGAAGAGTCTTTTTTGTGGAAGGGCAAGGATGGGTTGATGGAGATGAATAGGCAGTTATTTCAACTGATTTAGACACCTTTAAAAAGAGTTGTAAGCTCGAGAAAGGAAGATCTTCTATCCCAAAAATCCATAAAAAATAATTATAAAAACCTCTGCTCAGTTATTTTGGAAACCTTTTCTATTCTTTTTTTTAGGTTGCATAGTGATTAAAGCATGTTCTAAGATTTGATTCTTGTCAGGGAAAAAAGACTTCTTTCATTCTTGAAAGTTGTAGGAATTTTAATTCAAATAATCAATCTAATTTGAACTTAGTTTCCTAAGTCTCGGTCTATGGTTTCCTTAGAATTGTTTAGAGAGTCTAAAAAATGATTCTTAACCATTCCACTGATGTATGACTAGTAGGTCAGTGGAATGGATCATATTTAGTGTCTTTTCAATGTGAAGATGTGTGTGGTAGGGGTAAATAGAAATAATAAGTCAAGATACTGTTGCATGAACAAAATTTTGAATTTTCTCATTCAAAAAAATGGTGTTTTCAAGTAGGGTTTGAGGAAACAACATGTAGAGGAGCTTAGAAATGATTTCAAAAGAATTTGCAGACATAATGAAGCATGTTTCAATTGTTGGGAAGAGTAGTAGAGGTTTTGCAAATGTTTCATTAAAGAAACCCTCATGGTTGGTATGTTTTCACCCTATAATCAAATGTTTACTGATTTTGTGTATTGATGGGCATTTCCCATCTTGAAACTTGTTTATTTGTGAGTTTCTACACATGCCCTAAGACTGTGTGCAGGTTTGGTGGACTAGTGAGTAGTTCTATGATGACTTGCTTTGATAAATTGACCTATTTAAGGGCTTTTACTAGTAGACAGCATGTTGTTTCTACTCTATTTTGTGAAATAAGTGTATAAACTTTTATAGTATGTTGAAAAGGATCAAAATAGGCCTCAAAATCTGTATTAGGATTCTATAAATTCATTATGATAGAAAAGGAATCACCCAATTAGATGGAATGTTGGCCTCCTAGAGATATTTGGCATTGTTTGCTAAAAACAAAGAATATGTAGAAACAACGAAAGGAATGTTGTTAAGTGCTTGGGAGAAATCTCGTTTGTGATGCCACAGTTGTGTCTGTGCTTGGTAATGTTTTGAAGGTAGATTGTGAAATATTTGATGATTTGGGCATATGTTTCCAATATATGGCAATGGTTTCTTGAATGCAAAGTAGTCAGAGTGTGTTTATACTGATATATTAGAATATTACAATCAAAACATGATGAAATTGGTATCTTAAAGGTCTGGTGATAGTGTTAAACTAATGTTTCTTGTTTTTGTTACAAATGGTGTTTAGGTGAAGATAGGATGATGGATGTGTTGATTTGAGAAAAGATATCTTAAATGGCTAGGATGATGTTTGATTGCATGTCTAAGGAATAGAGGTGTTTGATTATTTTTGCCTTGAAGGGGTACATTGAGTTGATGAGTGATTGTTGTATTGTTTATGACAAGAACAAAGTTGAAAGTTGATTTTGAAAATGGTTTGCTATATGGAGATGGTGAATTGGTTACTGATAGCATTATAACTTGAAATGAAATAAATGGGTTTTGGTTGAATGAAAAGTAGTTTTGGATGAATTTGACAAAGTTTGTATAAATTGATCTTTTACTCTTTATTGATTTGGGAAGGAAGTTCCGTAAAGAAATGATATTGTTGAGTGGCTTGGAAATCTAATATTGCATCACAAACAAACAATTTGATCAACATGGAATAAGCTAAACAACAAAAATGAAAGCAAGCCATAATAGAATGAAAGAAAATGTACAAAGATTTCACATACCTAAAAAAGAAAAGTTTCAAATAGAGGAGTTCTACCCAATTATGCAGCCTTTGCTTCTTCCTTCCTCAAACTCCTCAAAAATTTGACTTCTTCAAAAGCTTGTTCCCCTCCAAATTTCAATTGTATATCAATTATCACTATAATTCAAACTTGAATTGATATTATATGCCTCTCAATGAGAAAACTCTGCTATTTCATGCAAAGGTGATGGAATCTCAAAATCATCCATGCACACTTCACTCAATCACCAAAAAGCTACTTTTTGTCAGAGCATGCGCAAAACCAAGAGAATATGCAGAATGTGGGCCGACATCATGGGTATACTGTGATTTTTTACCATTTTAGTGATAATGCGAGCGTCTTATTTAATCCTAAACAAACATATCTCTACTAGTTAATAATGCACTCACGTTATGATAACCATTTCAAGTTGTGTTGGCATATCAGTGAACACTGTCCATGTCTCCCCGATTCCAACATAGTTAGCATTCGATATCGCCAAGAATCCTTACAATTGACAAGAGGTTATATCGAGTTCACCCATTGCATTGAATTCAGTTTTCCCTTCAGCAAGACTATCACTCTTGCTAGGACCTCACGTAGAGCCTTCATGTTAATCCATGTGCATCCACCAGTCGAAGAGACTCATTGCTTTCTCTAGCACTTCATACTGAGGTTCAAAAGTCACATAGACAATAGAAATTACATCGGTGAGACTATCGTCTTTCACCAAGAGATCATACCAAGGTTCAAGGACTTTCTCCAAAGTGATCAGCAGTCAGCAAGACTTTTGTTTGTTGCTAAGACTTCACACCAAGACCCCTTTAGTTACATTGAGCACCGAATTGTCGGCAAGACTTCACACAATGGTAAGACTTCTTAGCGATCCATCACATGATACTCTGAGGACACCAAGAAAATGCTATTGGCGAGACATACCACTCTTCACTAAGAGTTCTTACCGAGTTCTCCAAGTTACCCCGAGACCATTGTTCACCAAGAGTTATACCGAAGACCCCTCATCATCGGTGAGACTCTCCATCGGCCATTGAGACTTCATACCGAAGTCATTGTGTCACCACGAAGACTCCAAGATTTCCCCCATTGGTGAGACCTTTCATCATCACTGAGGCTTCTTCCCGAACTAAGCCTTTTGGCCAAGGGTCTCCCTAATAAATGATATGTATGGCTTGTCGGCTAGATATCTCCACGTGGTAAGAGAACATACCGAACACAACATGTCACACTGAAGGCTCCAATGTGTAACCATTCAGAAAGACTTCTGCAAGGTCACAATGACTTGTACAAAACATAAGGTTACAAATCTGCTCATCATCCAGACATAGAATATGTCACACCGACTTGGCTCCAATAGAGGTTTCAGCCTATGGGATTGAGACATATTTTTCCAACATAGGAGGGAGAGAGTTGAGAGAGAGAGAGAGGGAGAGGGGGTAGGATGGAGAGGGTTGAGAGGGAGAGAGAGAGACCTAACAGAGGGAGAGGGGTGGGAGGAGAGGGTTGAGAGAGAGAGAGACCTAATGGGGAGGCGGGTGGG
>VDFB02058242.1:158362133-158580175 GCA_007258455.2 Sequoia sempervirens | reverse complement strand
CATTGTAACTAGTGTTTAGATGTAACTGTTGTATTAAGTGGAGGGAAACAGTCCAAGGAGTATTTCATCATTCAACATGTATTTTAAATGGATTTTAGGCATTATTGTTTTTGAAATGAAAACAATTCAGAGTACACTATTTTAGAGACTTGTTTCATCATTCAAGTGTATTTTGCATGGGGTTTAAGCAGACAAGTATGGACAGATTGGACAAGGATTACAATATGTAGAAGTCATTTCTGAAATGAGCAGAGATTAACAAAGAATGAAGGAGCTTTAAAGATGCAAACTAAAGAAATATGAAATGAAATGAAAGTAACAATAGTTCATGATAGAAAGTAAACAACAAACTATAGATTCAAATCAAAATAATTTATGTGTGCAGAATGCAATAAATGTGCTTCATATACTAAAGCTTTTCAAGGATTCACACATGATTTTTGCAATTTTCTGAAGAATTAATCTTGGTTTCCCAAGGAGAGTATAGAATTTTCATGAAATGCAAGTATTTTAATGGTAAAAACCATAGCATTCAATCAAATTTTAACCCTATGAACAACAAGTAATTTCATGAAATACAACAAGGGTTTGGGCCAAATCGCAAATACTCACAGAAGCTTGAAACCATATGGGTTTTTTTATTGTTTTTTCTCATTAGAGGACAAAAATGTGAAAAAAATCAACTTTCCTCTTTCAATATCAAATGCAGATGCCATATTTATAAACACATAAAAGGTATTGCAAGGCCAATCTAGGGTTTCTTCCATGGTGGCCAAGAGAAAATACAGTAAACTGGAAACATGAGTAGAGCAGTCATTCATTACACAGAAAGTTTTTCTTTCATTTCCATTTTTACAAATTCCATATGAAGTGTTCATTTCAAATACTGAATATTCTCTTTGTCTCAGGGAACCTTCGTGAGGTTGTTGGTAGAAAGAAAAATAGGTGTTCCTTTCAAGTTTCAAAAATACCCACATTGGGTTTTTGAGCTAAAAGTGCAGTTATACTTGAAATAAAGAGTACCCATTTGAGTATTTTAAATCCAAATGCAGATTTACCCAATTTTTTCATTATTTTCTGAATACCCACATGGGGTTTCATTAAAATACAGAAATTGTACAATGTGGTATAGGGTCGAACTCTAGTTTTGGAGAGATTCAGAATGGACATTATTTCTTTGAAATACAATATACCCACATGAGGGTTTGTTTCAAAAATCCAGAATACACACTATACTCTCTTAGGTCAAGCCCAAAAAATTACAAAACACCCATTGTGTGGATGAGTGGCCACAACAAAGAGGAAGGATTTCAGTCCCAAATTTCATTTGAAATAGAAAATTCTTTTCAGGTTGCTGTCTAGGTCCTAAGATTTGAAGAAAATAATGGAAATCATACAAAGTTTCTGAGTGAAATGCACTAGAGTGTGTAAGCATGGCACAAACTGTTTAATGGCCATAAATTCATCAATGGAAAATGATCTTTTTTTGCAGGAGTATTAAGCTTCTAGAAGCTTTTGTTTTAGAGAGGAAATTCCAAGAGAAATACAGAGGAGTAATAAACTTACCATTCATTCCTGTAGAAGACTAAGAGGATGGCAACTCAGCTCTCATAGAGCTTCCAGATGTAGGGTTCAAGCTCTCACAATGGCAACCAAGGAATACAAAAGTAAAGGAAAAGAAATACATAGCCACAAATACATCAGATACTATATCATAGTCGCGGCCTGTGAGGCCATTTTCTCATCAAAAGACCCAAGGAGAAAATAGAAAATGTAGTTGAAACTTACCATGAGCATAATGGAGGCCAAGCATGATAAAAATTGAAGGATTGGAGGCTCGAATGGAGTCTCAGAACTGAAACCCTAGCATGGTGGAAGTGCTTTCTTCCTTTCAATTGAGCTTTCTTTCAAAATGACAAAGTGAAAATGATGATTTTAGGGTTTCCATTGGAGTTTTTTCTATCCTCATGCCCTAATTAAAAAGTGAGTTTTTCACTTAAAATATTAATGCCTTAGTGTTATATATGATGCATACCTTAGGTCGAGCCTTATGGGGAGGCCTTCATATTATGATTTTGCCTAAGTCCTTAGGCTTGTCTAATGAAATATTTTTATGGCTTAGGGCTTTAGGGTTTTATGCCAATATTGCCCTAGTCAAAAAATGGACGATGATAGATACCTTAGGTTATAATTGATTTTGAGGGGAATCAATTAAAATTATGAATGAGATTTTACTTATGAATTAGGGTTTTATTTTCAGATTGATTTTATAGAAATCAATTATTGAGGATGGTATCTATATTTTATGATTTTTTCTAAGAAAAATCAAATATTGTATTGGAGAGATAGGTTATATTGTTTTGCAAAATATTTTTCTAAATCTTTAATTGCAAAAATAATCAATTTATGAGAGTATTAAATTTGCAAATCATTGTAAAGCAAGAATAAAGCAATATTTTATAAATTGTTTTATTTCTTTGCTATTTTTAGTATATTTGTCAAGTGAGATTTTCTCTTGGTCAGATTTGAGCTTCTTGGTGAAGCTCGATAAGTTGTTTTCTTTGCTTTTAAAGAAAACTAGACTTATTTTTAGGAGCTTTTCAATATGTACATGCAAAAGTGTGACTTTTCCACTTTTGTGTTAACTTTTTGGGCAGTTTTTGAAGATTTTCCTTGAGCTTTCTTCTTGAGCTTGGATTAGGGTTTTTGAGTATATCTTAGACAAAACTTAGTGTTTTTCTTAGTTCATATTCTTGTTTTCTTTCTTTTACACAGTTTTAAAGCTTGTAAACTTCTTTGTACTTAGATTTTGAGAATTTTCACTCAATTCAATAAAATAGAAAAATTTCCTTTCTCACTTCTTGCTTATGCCTTGCAATAGTAATTTGATGTGTTTTGTGATTCAAATCTATTGAATCCTTTTCTTGTCTTACTATTGTAAAGTGGTTTGCAAGAGTTACATTTTAGTTCAAGTTGTGCCTTGTGTTTATTATAAACCTTTACATAAATCACTTTTGGATCACATGTGTTGTGGGATTGTGAGAATCAAGTTTTAAAGAGGTGGTGAGAGTAAGTTATTATCAAAATCTTCTTAATGTTGGTCAATCATTTTAGGTGGTAGAATTTAAATCATAAACTTCCTTCTAACTCTTTTCTCCACAAGTTAGTAGAATAGGTGATTATCAACAAGGAAGATGACCTTATCTATAGATTCATTCTCATAATGAGTTACCCACAACTCAAGAACATTTCCATGTTTCAATAGATTGTTGAACTTTCATATTTAGCAGGGTATGAATCTTATTGATAACACCTACAATACCACGTCTTGAGATGTTTGGTTACTTACATCCTAAAACAAAAGTTGAACCTAAGTTCCCTACACAAGGTGAACCTAGTTCCTATAAACAACAAAACACGCAACTGGGTATATGCAGGATCATCAAGGAAAACAAAGGCCCTTAAGTTGTAAAAAAATTAGAAAAATCAGAGTTAGGCAACTTGATGTAAAATTTTGAATAAGTTATCTATATTATTTAAAAAATTTCTATGTAAGAATACAATATGTAGCAAATTGAATGTAGTTTCTAAACTACTAGGTTTATTGAAGAAAAAAAGCTATTTGGTAAAAATTTAAAATTTCAATGTAGTAGTACTTAAATTTTAGGGAAAAAATAAGAAGTGTTTTTCTAACCACCCTAACCACAATAAAATGATAATATTTTTTATAAGATTTTAGATATAAGTAGAGGACTCATGTCCCAATGTGATGAATATTTTTTTGTAATTTTTCCAAGTAAATAATTAATTATGAATTTTTATTACAACTTTTAAAAAATATAAAAAAATTGTATGCCTACCCACATGAGGTTGGATTAGGATAGTAGATCCTAGCAACATTTCTCATCGCACAATTTTTTTTCCAATCTTTGGTTTTCCACATGTACATATTATGTTATGTGTTGATTTCTCTTGTGCTTGTGACTATTATATCTATTAGTATTTCAATCTACACATTTGATGTTAAGGTTGAATCTACAAAAGGGTTTAAGAACTAAAAGTTTTAAGATATAATGATTCACCCACTCTTAGTAGATCATTGTGTTCTAATAATTGGTATTAGAGCACTAAGTTTCCTAGGAGAAGCTTAATCAACTCGGGTAGATCTTGGTTAGGTGAACACAATGGAATTTTAGGAAGGCTGAAACAAGCCACATAGGTTTGATGGAACAAACTATGCTAAATGGAGCTCATTAATAGAAGGATACTTAGCTTCTCTTGGAACTGAAGTATGGGAATGTTTTGAGACCCAATATACTATTCCTGCTGCTATTCCTACAAATCCTATAGAAAATAAGATTCATGAGGAAAATAAGAAATCTTAGTTTATTATTATGAACAATTTTTCTAACTCTATGCATAGAAAATTTATGCATGTTGTAAAACTACTTACGATGTCTAGGAAAAACTAAAGAAAATCTATGAAGGTGACACCAAAGTGAAGTTGGAATAGTTACAAGTGCTAAGAGAAAAATTTGAAGGCTTGATGATGACCAAAGAAGAGAATATTGTAGACTATCATCAGAGAGTTGATGATGTGGTAAATTCCATTAAAGGATATGGTGTAGATGTTGGAGTTAAGGGCAGACACTAAGGAGGGGGGTGAATCAGTGTCAAAACTTTTTCAACTTCGACAATTATTTTTCATTTTGATTTCCTTTTCTTTCAACAATAGAGTAGAGTAATCACTTTTGAAAGCACAATGATATGACAACATTAACTCAGTCTATTTGACAACTTATGAAAATATGATTTGAGTGAGATATCTTGCATTTCCCACAACATAGCTTAGCTTTGATCTCAATATTACTCTGATTAATGCATTCATGAGTTGAATGTAATCATTTATAAATAGAATTGAGAATAGTAATAAACCCAATAGTGAATTGAAACTACAACAACACAAAAAAACAAAGAGCACACAGAAGAACAATGAAACAAAAGATTTTTCGAGTGGAAAACCCTCCTAGGGTAGAAAAACCACTCCTAAACTGCCTTACTGGCTTAATCTTCAAAAACTACTTTTTAACAATGCCTTATAGGTTAAATTTCTGAGCACCAACTCAAGGAGTACCAACCCCTCATTTAGAGACACCAATCTCAAGGAGCACCAACCCCTTACTAAGATTTTAGAATTACAATAATAATATATCAGAGGATCTCTCTGCTTACAGTTAAGTTCATTAACACTCTGCTTCTAATACTCTAGGAATCCAACTCTTGTATTATAGAGTTTTTCAATACATCTCTTGATACAACCAAAGTAACTATCTCTTAGAATTATAGGCCAGCAACAAGCATTCACTATTTTCAACACTAGTTATTATATACATTTCAAGTATGTTTGTTATCAAAAAATCTTCAATAAGTGTTTTTCACAAGATTCTCAAACTCTCTTGCTATAATTAGAATATGAAGCTGATTCATAATGATCTATAGATGAAGGCAAAAAATAGAGTAACGCCTATCCATAGAGCTTTTAATTTTTGCGTTGAATTAGGAGACTTCAAATTGTAACTGAAAGATTTTCATCAAAGTCATGATAGCCCACAGACAGAAAATCATACCCTCTGGAATCATAGAGAATATTTTCCAGAGATTCAATACCAATCCAAGGATGTCGCCATGCAACTATATTTTGAAATTTCCATAATGGCCACAAAGTTTGAGACATCATTAACCATTCGCTGAGACATCAACAAGTCCTACTGAAGGCAGTTAAATTACCAGACAATCCCTTTAGATATTGTTTTCACCATGAGCCATCAGAGTTGGGAAGAACACATAATTATTACATCATGTCTCATCGACATGCTTCCTTAGAGTATTATTCATTTGCTGTCGCTGCGACATCCTGCTATTGGGGAGATGCTTTGTAGATTTCACTATGTTTCACCGAAATACTTTATCCCTTATAAGTCACTGTAACATAATTTTTTTCTTGCCGATGAGCCTTCTATCTTATGAGTGTTCCTATAGCTTACCATCATCGGGGAGACCTCTTGTAGAAAGCTTAAGTCATACCGAAAGTCTTTATCATTTCCAAGTCGCCAAGACAAGAGCACACTTACACCGAGATGTGTCCTTCATCCGCCTTCGCCAAGACAATGTGTAGTCGAGATGACATCTCATAGAGCATCCTGTGTCTTACTAAAAGCTCATGTTTTCATTCTTGTTGCCATGACATATTGCTTTCGGGGAGACCTCATATAGATATCTTCGTTATACTGAAACACCCTGAATTCACCTCAAATCACCAAGAGAGAACAAATCTCACACCGATAAAGTCCTTTTGAATTCCATGGACGAGACATATCAAAGTCGGGAAGACCTCTTGTAGATCACACCATGTCTTTTTGAAAGTCTTCATCCACTTGTGTGTCGCTGAGACAAGACAACCTTTCACCGAAAGCCCCTCATTAGACTTAGTCACCAAAAATTGACAGGTTCGTTGAGACTCTACAACAAAAATCATGAGTCTTACCGAAATGTTTATCCATTCATCCGATGTCGCTGAGACAATCTAGATCTTATGTCGATGAAGTCCCTTTATGTTTTCGGTCAGTGTAACAAATCAAATTCGCCAAGATCTTTCTTCAATGCACATGAGTCATACCGAAATGCTTTATCCACTTTGAGTCGCTAAGACATTACAAACCTCTCACCAAAAGCCTTCCACAAGCATTAGTTAGTGAGACCAAGTGAAATTTCCAAGACCTCAGGCTGAAACCGTTCAGTTTGGCTGAAGTTCTCTCAAAGATTTGCTTGGTGAGAGTCCTCCTAAAAAATAGATAAAACCTTTTGAGCATAAGTCGATAAGACAAGAAAGACTCGCTAAGACATTATATCGACACCACAACTCACACCGATAGACTTCCACATTCATATGGTTGATGAGACACACTTGAATTCGCTGAGATGCTAAATCGAATACTCCAAGTCTGGCTGAAGTAAACTTTCTTGTGTCGATCGCCAAGACAATGGGAATGTCATGCCGAAAGCAGCCTGTATGATTCAATCACCGTGACATCTAAAATGTCTTGCCAAATAGGAAACTCAGACATTTCAAAGTGGATCGGGAAGACCCTACCTTTTCACTCCGATATGAGTAAGCCCGAAAGAGAAACAACCAAAGCATGTGATATGCAAGGAGAACCATTCTGACAAAGAAACCATCTTTCAAACTCTGTTAGTCAAAGATGTAGCATTCATAACTTGAAACAGAAAACTCATCACCATGAAATTGAACCATAACAAATAACTTTATGCAATAGCCAAGAGACATCAAGGACGTGCCATAATAAATCATAAAGATCCAAACTGAGACTGATCATCAAAGAGAACCAACTGAAAGGGATTTTGACATCAAGGACAAACAGTAAACACAACTGAGATCCAACAAACTCCCCCTTTGTCCTTGATGGAAAAACACAAATGACTCTCCCCTTTTTTGCCTCAATGACAAAGGATAGAGGAGAAGAATGTGCAATGCTAGGAAACACAACTAAGAAGCCAACCAAATACCATAAGACTTGGCTACAAATAGAGCAATAGTGTAGCAGACATATTGAATAACTTCACATCACCAATGGAAGATAGAGCATCATACTGTAACAACACAACTTCACTCACTTCAAATGCACAGAAATTATAAGAGAAATCAGCAGTAACAACCCGTGCAATAACTCCCACTTTGAAATTAGAAACTTAATAACATCATGTAGATAATCTATCTTCAAGGTAGGACACCAAAGCTCTCTCCTTTTGGTTCTACCAAAACATGAATTCAAGCAGCTTTCATTTATATAACATGCACTCACTTTCACACACAACACTCAATTTCAAAGTCCAAGAATAAGTCCTAGCCATACACGATGAGTTTAATACTACCAGTCACCTTCCTTCATCGAAACACAAATAACATATTATATCCCATGAACATACACAGTTTTCAAGACTGTTGTAACAACCTACTTAGATCACAGTACCATACTCAGAAGACCAAAACACTCAATTCCTTCATAACATCTTGCAAAAGACATTGTAAGTATCTTCATTTAGCACACAATCTTAACTCAGCTTCTTCATGCAACACCGAATAATATCATCACAGAAATAACTCATAACATCAAACATGTTTTTCAATCACTATTCTCCAAAGATAAATCCATTGACATCCCTTAAAAAAAAAAGGCTTTCTTATCTTTAATATGTTGAGGAACTCACCTATATGTCTCCACATTGCTCAAAGATGTCATAAGGACATACCATTATTTCCAAAACCCAAGCATCCAAAAATTTCATTTAAGAACAAAGTGCACTGTCATTCCAAAAACTTCTAAAAACTTTCAACCACTATACCAAGCAAAAATAGTCCTTAATGTAGATATTTATCCATTACCTTTCAAATTGGATGATTACCTTTGTCAAAAATAAAAAAAAGGTTAAGGAATTTAAGCCATTTCTCTTCCTTCAAAATACTGTCTAGTTTACTAGCAAGACACTAGATTCATCAACACTTTAAGAAATGAGCATCAACCTCACCAAAGATCTATCAACGTACTTCTAACTTGTATTTCAAAAATAGAATGAAATAGTGGCATTTACAAGCCATTTCTCTACATCTTATATCACCAAAAGCAAATACAAGATGTCATACCTCATTCTAGACTCCATAGGGGTAAAACATATTACCATAATAGACTCCCCCTAAGTCTTTGCATCTACTCAAGACCTGGAAGGCAATTCTTGTGCAAGGAGTGCACAAGGAGTTTTCTCAGAAGCATCTTTATTGCTCTTCTTGACATTTTGATTGTTCTTTCTTCTCCACTCCAATGAAGAATTTTTCACTTGTTTGCTTAAAGTACCTTTCTTTCTATTGAATCTACATTGTTGTACTTTATGTCCAATGTTATTACATCTGAAACAAATGACTTTGTGATTGTTCTGAGAAATAGAAGACTTTCTACAGACTTTTCCAGCATTGTTCCCTACATTATTCTCACTTGTATTTATTCTACAGTCTCTTCTCAAGTGACCAAAATTGTTACAGTTGTAACACACCACATCCTCATTTCTAGGGACATTAGAATGATTCTTATTTGACCATCTTATGCAATCAATTACCTTATGACCATAGTCATTACAAACATAACAATATCCTTGGAAATAATGATTATACCTGAATGAATGATCATGCCAAGGATGTGAAGGTCTGAAGACATTTTTCCTTTCTCTATGAATACCTTTAGATTGTCTTCTAGTGTCAATGTTATCCTTTGATGCAGCAATACTGTAACCAAGATCAACCTTCATTCTTGGTGTTTGCTTGGCTATAAACTTCTTTCCATCTGAAATAGTAAACACTATTTCATGTTTAGATTTGTCTGCAAAGCTTTGTCCAACCTCATATCCCACTCCTATAGGATCTTTAGAATGCTTTTGCCTACCCAACATCTCATTCAATATATTAGTACTATGATCAAATTTCTGAATTTTCCCAAATTGAGCATTGATACATTCAAGCTCTTTTCTTCAAGCAACTACTTCTTCTTCAAGTTTTAGACAAACAATTTTTTTAATCTCCAAATCAGAACTCACAACATCTGCAATCCTCTTATATTCTTCAATTTCAATTTTCTGACTTATAATCATATTGTCGTTAAGAGTTAGTTCTTTTAACAAGGAATCATTATCTAAACATTTCTTTAAAATCTCATTTTCTAGTTTATTACATAGTTCATCCTTTTCTTTTATCTTGACTTCTAGACTCTCTTTTTGTTGAAGCTATCTTGTTAAAAACTAGTTTTCTTTTCTAAGTTGCTTAATAGTATCTAAGGCATAGAGGAGTTCTAACATGACCCAAATATTGATCTATATTTACACAAGTTTCTTGATCATTTAAATATTCATTAAT
The DNA here is from genome assembly GCA_007258455.2 of Sequoia sempervirens. Classification (NCBI taxonomy): domain Eukaryota; kingdom Viridiplantae; phylum Streptophyta; class Pinopsida; order Cupressales; family Cupressaceae; genus Sequoia; species Sequoia sempervirens. Next base: position 158,570,199 of record VDFB02058242.1, on the reverse strand, counting down.
GATCTCCTTGGACTTATTTTTCAAAATTATAAAGGTTTACAACTTCTTCACTCTTAGATCATTCGCAACTTATTTCAGTATCAAAAGATATCTCCTCTTGTAACTCACTATTCTGATTCATTTCAGACAACTTGTCCCAAACTTCCTTAGCACTGCTGTAATGAATGAATTTTGTAATGAGTTTATTTGGAAAGTTATTAAGAATAGCATTTATAGCTCTAGTATTGAATTCAAGAGCTTTCATCTCCTCAAGAGAGGAAGGAGATGTTGCAGATGTAGTACAACCCTTTTCTACTACTTCCCACACTTCAGATCCTAAAGAAAGTAAGTATGTTTCCATCCTATGTTTCCATATAATAAAGTTTGTTCCTTCAAACTGAGGAGTTCCAGATCTAGGATACTCTACCATTTCAGAGCTACTGTTTATCAACTCTTCCTTATTATTCCTTATACTAGATTCAGTTTGAACATGATGAATAGAATTTTGCTAAGAACATCTTTTTCCATTATTCCTTCTGTTATTTCCCATATTAACCAAAGTACTCCAAGAAACTAGGAACAATCCTAGGTGGTTTAGACCTATGAGAGGATCCTACACTCTGATACCAATTGTTGGAGTTAAGGGTAGACACTGAGAGGGGGGGCGAATCAGTGTCAAAACTTTTTTGACTTCGACAATGATTTTTCATTCTGATTTCCTTTTCTTTCAACAATAGAGTAGAGTAATCACTTTTGAAAGCAAAATGATATGGCAACATTAACTCAGTTTATTTGACAACTTATGAAAATATGATTTGAGTGAGATATCTCGCATTTCGCAAAACATAGCTTAGATTTGATCTCAATATTACTTTGATTAATGCATTCATGAGTTGAATGTAATAATTTATAAACAGAATTGAGAACAGTAATAAACCCAACAGTGAACTGAAACTACAACAACACAGAAAAATAGAGAGCACATAGAAGAACAATGAGACAAGAGATTTGTCGAGTGGAAAACCCTCCTAGGGTAGCAAAACCACTCCTAAACTGCCTTACTGGCTTAATCTTCAAAAACCACTTTTAACAATGCCTTATAGGCTAAATATTTGAGCACAAACTCAAGGAGCACCAACCCCTCATTTAGAGACACCAATCTCAAGGAGCACCAACCCCTTACTCAGATTTTAGAATTACAATAATAATATATCAGAGGATCTCTCTACTTACAGTTAAGTTCATTAACACTTTGCTTCTAATACTCTAGGAATCCAACTCTTGTATTATAGAGTTTTTCAATACATCTCTTGATACAGCCAAAGTAACTATCTCTCAGAATTATAGGCCAGCAACAAGCATTCACTATTTTCAACACTAGTTATTATATACATTTCAAGTATGTCTGTTATCAAGAAATCTTCAATAAGCTTTTTTCACAAGATTCTCAAACTCTCTTGCTATAATTAGAATATGAAGCTGATTCATAATGATCTATAGATGAAGGTAAAAAACATAGTAACACCTATCCATAGAGCTTTTAATTTCTACGCTAAATCAGGAGACTTCAAATTGTAACTGAAAGATTTTCATCAAAGTCATGATAGCCCACAGACAAAAAATCACACCCTCTGAAATCTCAGAGAATATTTTCCAGAGATTCGATACCAATCCAAGGATGTCACCATGCAACTGTATTTTGAAATTTCCATAATGGCCACAAAGTTTGAGAAATCATTAACCATTCACTAAGACATCAACAAGTCTTGTCGAAGGCAATTAAATCACCAGACAATCCCTTTAGATATTGCTTTCACCATGAGCCATCAGAGTCGAGAAGAACACATAATGAATACATCATGTCTCATTGATAGGATTCCTTAGAGTATTATTCATTCATTGTCGCTGTGACATCCTGCTGTCGGGGAGACGCTTTGTAGCTTTCATTGTGTTTCACCGAAATAATTTATCCCTTATAAGTCAGTGTAACATAATGTTTTTCTTGCCGATGAGCCTTCTATCTTATGAGTGTCACTATAGCTTACCATCATCGGGGAGACCTCTCGTAGAGAGCTTGAGTCATACCAAAAGTCTTTATCATTTCCAAGTCACCAAGACAAGAGCACACTTACACCAAGATGTATCCTTCATCCACCTTCGCCAAGACAATGTGTAGTCGGGGTGAAATTTCATAGAGCATCTTGTGTCTTACTGAAAGCTCACATTTTCATTCCTGTTTCCATGACATATTGCTTTCGGGGAGACCTCATATAGATATCTTCATTATATCGAAACACCTTGAATTCACCTTAGATTGCCAAGAGAGAAAAATATCACACCAATAAAGTCCTTTTGAATTCCATCGGTGAGACATATCAAAGTCAGGAAGACCTCTTGTAGATCACACCATGTCTTTTCAAAATTCTTCATCCACTTGTGTGTCACTAAGACAAGACAAACCTTTCGCCGAAAGCCCCTCATTAGACTTAGTCACCAAGACTTGACGGGTTCACAGAGACTCTACAACGAAACTCATGAGTCTTACCGAAATGTTTATCCATTCATCCGATGTCGCTGAGACAATCCAGATCTTATGCCAATGAAGTCCCTTTATGTTTTTGGTTGGTGTAACAAATTGAATTTGCCAAGACCTTTCTTCGATGCACATGAGTCATACCGAAATGCTTTATCCACTCTGAGTCGCTAAGACATTACAAACCTCTTGCCGAAAGCCTTCCACAAGCATTATTCGATGAGACCAAGTGAAATCACCAAGACCTCAACCCAAAACCGTTCGGTTTGGCCAAAGTTCTCTCAAAGAGTGGTTCAGTGAGACTCCTCCCGAAAAATAGATAAAACCTTTTGAGCACGAGTCGGTAAGACAAGAAAGACTCGCTAAGACATTATATCGACGTCACAACTCATGCCAATAGACTTCCACATGCATACAGTTGATGAGACACACTTGAATTCATTGAGATGCTAAACTGAATACTCCAAGTCTGGCTGAAGTAACCTTTCTTGTGCCGATCACCAATACAATGGGAATGTCACACCGAAAGCAACCTGTATGATAAATTCAATTGCAATGACATTTGAAATGTCTTGCCGAATAGGCAACTCAAACATTTCAAAGTGGATCGGGAAGACCCTGCCATTTTCACTCCGATATGAGTAAGCCCGAAAGAGAAACAACTAAAGCCTGTGATATGTAAGGAGAACCATTCTGACAAAGAAACCATCTTTCAAACTCTGTCAGTCAAAGATGTAGCATTCATAACTTGAACTAGGAAACTCATCACCATGAAATTGAACCATAACAAATAACTTTCTATAATAGCCAAGAGACATCAAGGAAGTGCCATAATAAATCATAAAGATCCAAACTAAGACTGATCATCAAAGAGAACCAACTAAAAGGGATTTTGACATCAAGCAAAAACTATAAACACAACTGAGATCCAATAGTAGATCTGAAAGAAGATTTTTTGTTGAAAGTTCTTCCCACCAGGTCCGTTGCAACTAAATATGATGCCAATATTTCTATTATCGAAGAAGGAAGAGAAATTGATAAACTTACTCTTGATGAGGTGCATGGCATAATTATTGCATATGAGATAAGAATGACAAGTGTTGAATCATCTAGGAGAGAAGTTACATTTAATGTTGTCAAGAAAGAAAAAAGACACTATCATTGCTTCTGATTATGAAGAAACTAATGAAGAAGAAGAAAACTTCATAAGAATGCTAAGAAGAGGATCCAACAAGTATAAAGGTAAGCTCCCTTTTAAGTGTTTTAATTGTGGTAGAATAGGTCATTTTGCTTCAAAGTGTCCATATGGTAAAGAAGATAGTTCCCAACAAGAATTTGATAATAGAAAGAAGAAAGAGTTCTACACTAAATGAAAGCACTTTGGAAAGAAGAAGGGTGTGTACATCAATGAAGAAATTGAAGTGTTAATGATTTTTTAGAAGAGGATCAAGGCCATGCCCTTGTAATGAGAGATGATAGAAGAAATTTTCTATTCATGGCTAAAGAAACTAAGGATCAGGAAGATGCACAAATTGAGGACTCGTATGAAGGAGAAGAGGAGGAAGTTGTTGATCTTGAAGGAGAACTAATTAGCACTCTTGAAGATCTTGATGATCTTAAGAGAGAAAAAAAGAAGCTAAAAAGGAATGCTCAAAAAGAGACTAACAGATTAACACAAGAACTTGAAGAGTCCAATAAAGTGTTAATAGGACTGAAAGTTCATGTAGAAGAGCTTAAAATAATTGAGGATGTTATGAAATCTAAATTTCAATATGAGATGGATATATGCTCGAAACTTGAGGTAGAAATAGTTAACTTAAGGAAAGAATTGGAGAATGCCAACGAGTAGATCATAAATGGACTTTAAAGTTGAAAGGTGGTACAGATATTCTGAATGAATTGATAAGTACACAAAAGCCTGCAAATAAAGAGAAATCTAGTTTAGGTTTGGAAAAAGGGAAGAATTCATTTATGGATGTCTTTGCAAAACTTTATGAAAGATTTAGAGTAGGAGAAAAATCAGTCCCAAGTGAAGAAAGAGTTGACAGAGATGAATCCCCTAAAGATGAACAAAAATATGATAAAGAAATGAAATTGGTCGAAGTCAAGGAGGAAAACCAGACAGTTCCTAATCAACAAAATAAGATGCAGAACCTAAAAGGAGCAGACAATGATGGATTCACAAGAGTACACTATCTAAGGAGGCTTAGACAAAGAACATCACCTCATCCAGATGAAGGAAACTACATAACCAAGTACTCACCACATTTCAATGGGTATTGCTATCCTTGTAAAAAATTTAGTCATAGGGCTAGAGAATGTAGAATCATTCCAAGGAAGAATAGAAATTTTGCAAGCAAGAATCCATTTGATCCCTTGGTTGATATGAATATAATTTTTTATAGTTGCAAAAACTTTGTTCATATAGCTAGAAACTATAGAGCAAGATTTATAGGACCAAGTGTGAAATATGAAAAGAAGAAATCCTCACCAGCTAATATAAAGAAAGAAAATAAGACTTTTGAGATAGAAGAAAAGAGAACTGAGAAGAATCCCAATAAGATATGGAAGGAGAAAGAGCAAGGGTCTTGCATCACTCAGTCTATGATTTCCCAAATGACTTTACATGCAAAGGAACAAGACCTATGGATTATTGATAGTGGATTCTCCAAGCACATGACTGGAGATAAAAATAAATTCATTAAGCTTGAAATGAAAACAGGAGGTTCAGTAAGTCTAGGTGATAATACTACTGTCAAGATTCATGGTAAAGGAATTATAAGCATATATGGAAAGGACAAAACTAAAGATGTGCTCTATGTGGAAGGTCTAAAACACAATATTCTTAGAATCAACCAGATGTGTGATAATGGATACAAATTTGTATTTGATTATAAAGGTTGCAAGGTAAGATTGAATGGTAAAACAATTGCTCAAGGGATAAGGATTGGTATTAATCTCTACAATCTATGTGAAGTGGAAGGCCAAACATGTCTAATCCGTCAAGCAGAAGAAATTTGGTTGTGGCATAGAAGACTAGGACATGTAAATTTTGACAACATGGTGAAAATAAGTTCAAAAGGCTTGGTTATATATATGCCTTAGATTGTAAAGTTTGATAACATCATCTACCAAGGCTATCAGCAAGGAAAGCAAAAAAAGTTTAAATTTCTCACAAAGGATTTACACTATGAAATCATTGGAAATAATCCATACTGATTTATGTGTTCCAATGAGGACAATATCATTTCAAGGAGAAATATATTTCATTCTAGGTATGTGCAGGATTATCATGGAAAAAATAGGCCCTTAAGTGGCAAAAAAATTAGATAAATCAGAGTTAGGCAACTTGACATAAAAATTTGAATAAGTTATCTATATTAGTTCAAAAATATGTAACAACAAAATTTGTAGCAAATTAAATGTAGTTTCTAAACCACTAGGTTTATTTATTTGTTTTAAATCTATTTGGTGAAAATTTGAAATTTCAATGCAGTAGTACTTAAATTTTAGGGAAAAAATAAGAAGTAGGTGTCTGTCTGACCACCCTAACCACAATAAAATGATAATATTTTTTTATAATATTTTAGAAATAAGTAGAGGACTCATGTCTGGATGTGATGCATATTTTTTGTAATTTTTTTCCAAGTAAATAATTAATTATGAATTTTTTATTACAACTTTAAAAAATAAAAACTTGTATTCTTGACCACCTTAACTTTGTCAAAACTTCATGAAATTCATTTTTTCTTTTTTAAATCCTATAGTATGCAAATCATAGAATGTGATGCATGTTTTGGATTCCAAAAATGTGATACTGTTTGAAGGATATAGATGATTTTCAATTAGCCTATCAGTCAAGAATTTGGTTGTAATTCAAATATTAAATGAATAATAATTATTTATTAAATTCAAAGTAAAGCATAATTTATATTGGTGGAAAGATGAGAATCTCCTTTAAAAACCCTTTTCGTTTCATCAATTTTGGGTAAAAAAAAAGTTGTCAGCCACATACCCTACAAATACCTATCATATTTCCACTTTTGGCCCATCATGATCCTACACATACCCTGTTGTTGATTAATGACTATACCAGAATGGCATATGTCACATTTTTTAGAGAGAAGGATGAGGATTTTGAAGCATTTAAAATTTATAAGAAGCTTGTAGAAAATGAGACTAGGAGAAGAATCAAATGTCTCAAGTCAAACAGAGGTGGAGAATTCATGGAATATTGTGAAGATCATGGAATCAAGAGCCAATACTTAGCCTCAAGAATACCACAAAAAAATTGCATGGTAGAAAGAAGAAACATAATTGTGAAGGAGATGTCCAAAGCTATGTTGAATGAGGCAAAATTTTCAGTTACATTTGAGAAAGAAGCAGTACAAACTATTGTATACATTTAGAACACAACACTTATAATATCTAACAGTGGTAGAATGCCATATGAATTATGGTTTGGTAAGCCTTCATTAGTCAAGCATTTTAAGGTATTTGGAAGTAAGTGCTATATTAAAAGAGAAGATGAAGACTTCAGAAGTTTTGAGTCAAGATGTGATGAGGGGATATTCTTGGGGTATTCCATCCAAAGCCAATATTATAAGTGTTACAATAAGATATTGCATAGAATTGTAGAGAGTGTACATGTCAAGTTTGATGAAAGTGCAAATCAAGGTCATCTTAGCAGAAAAAATATTGAAAGTGAGTTAGATGAGGATGACATAGGTGCATGAGTTGAAGAAGAGGAACAAGAAGGAGAGAATGAGAAAGAGGTTGAATGTGCTCCTGCAAAATATATGCAAAAAGATCATCTTGCAGATTAGATAATTGGTGACAAGAATGTAGGAGTGTAGACTAGAAGGAGACTTGCAAAGGACAAGGAACAAGTAAACTTTTCTCTCTTGTCTTAGATTGAACCAAATTTTTTTGATGAAGCCAGTAAGGATGAAAGTTGGTTAAGAGAAATGGAAGAGGAACTCAATTAGATTGAAAAGAACAAAACTTTGGAATAGGTTCCTAGACCATCAAGCAAGAATATAATTGGCACAAAATGGGTATTCATAAACAAGCTAAATGAAGATGGAGCTATGGTTAGAAACAAAGCAAGATTAGTGCACAAAGGATATGCACAAGTAGAAGGGATTGATTTTGAAGAAAAATTTTCTCTAGTTGCATGATTAAAAGCTATTAGGATGTTTTTTGCATTTTCTTTGTATAAAGGTTTTAAAGTATATCAAATGGATGCCAAATCTACATTTTTAAATGAAAACCTTGAAGAGGAAGTATATATTGAGCAGCCAGAAGGTTTTCAGCCATTAGATAATGGTGATTATGTCTACAAATTAAGGAAAGAGTTGTATGGTTTGAAGCAAGCACTAGGGGCTTGGTATTCAAGATTAGATCGATATCTACAACAACAAAGATTCAAGAAAGGTTGTGCTAATAGCAATCTGTATCTCAAATTTGAGGGTAAGCAAATGATCATTGTTGTAGTTTATGTATATGATATTATATTTGGTGATAGCAGTGATATGATGTGCAAAATATTTTCCACAAACATGCAAGATGAGTTTAAAATGCCCATATTAGGAGAACTCAATTTTTTTCTTGGTTTGCAAATTACACAAACTGATAAAGGTATTTTTTATATCAAAAACCAATTATGCAAAAGAAATGCTTAAAAAATTTGGCACGAAGGATTGTAAACCAGTTAGTATTCCCATGGTTACTGGCTGCAAGTTGAGTAAATTAGATGAGTCACCTGATGCAAAACAAAAATTTTATAGATCAATGATTAGAAGTATACTATATCTAACTGTATCAAGGCCTGATAAAATGCAAGAAGTTTGTATGGTAGCTAGGTTTTAAAAAAAACCAAAAGAATCACATGCCAATGAAGTAAAGAGAATCTTTAGATACATCAAAAATACTATTGACTATGGTTTATGGTATCCCAAATGCAAAGATTTCACATTAACAACATATACAGATGTAGATTGGGCAGGTAGTTTGGATGACAAAAAGAGTACCAGTGAAGGAGTGTTCTTCCTAGGGAACAAATTGGTTTCTTGGATGAGAAAAAAGTAAGAATCTATTACTCTTTCTAATGCAGAAGAAAAATATGCTGTAGTAGCTGCATGTTGCACTGAAGTCTTATGGATGAATCATAAATTAAAGGACATCAAGGTAGAGGACAATGAGCCCATTTTGATTCTTTGTGACAATTCAAGTTCCATTAATATCTCAAAGAATCTAGTGATGCACTCCACAACAAAGCATATATCAATCAAGTATCACTTCATCAAAGAAAAGGTTGTAGATAATGAAGTCAGCATGGAGCATGTTCCAACAAAGGAAAAAGTGGCTAATATATTTACAAAACCCCTTCCTATAGAGTAGTTTGAATACTTAAGGCAGAAGCTGGGAGTAGTTTCTCCCACCTCATATCACTAAACTATAGTGATAGGGCATGCATCAAAGAGGAGATTCATTGATCAGTTATTCAACCTCAGTTAAGATTAATATGATCAAGTCATGTATATTGCAGAGTTCAAAATTGGAGTATTTATAACAACTTGATGGTTACAGAGTTCAAAGTTGAAGCCTTTCTTTAGGGGGAGTGTACCCTTTTCCACTGATGTCAAAGTGGGAGAAATGTGATGCTAAATAAATGAGATGAGATGTATGTCATAGGGGGAGTTGGAGTGTTATAGTGTGTTAATCAAATTGGTTCAGAGTTTTAGTGGTGCTTGATCGAACAGTTAGAGTTTTTCCATCAATTCCAAAGGGGGAGATTGTTGGACTATTTTTGTCATTGATGTCAAAAAAGTGAACAAGTTGTAGATTCATGATTGGTTTTTTAAGAGGATTTCATAATGGTTTTGTGCAGGCCCAAAAGATGTATAACATGACCAAAAATGAATTGTGTTCTCTCTCAGGTGATATTAGGGTTTACAGTTAAACACTAATGTGTTTGCAGTCATCACATCCTCAAGATGTTCTAATTCATCATTCACCACCTATCGCATGTTACCAGTCGCTTAAGTCACAACTTAAGCCCTTTATGTTGTTTGGTGATCGGCCCCTCTGCGCAACTCTCAAATTTGTATACCCTCTTTACGTCAAGGAGACACTAGTGGACTAGTGGGAGTCAAGTCAGAGTCTCTCTAATGGTTCAATGGCCCAATATCTATATGTTGGCATGTCATGAATTTTTATAACTTAGTAGCCTCTAACAAGAGGTTCAAAATTTCCAACTTGTAATGACTTTGCGATCATCTGATAAGAGGGAAGGAAGCACTCTGTAGTGGGACCCAAGTATAATGATGTTGTTGACAGTGATGTGATGCTAACACATGGCATGGCAAGATTGGATGAATCATAATCCACATCCTTGTTGTGGATCATGAAGCATTGATATGGATGATGACGGTGCAGACATGAGGATGACAAGTGGAGTGTGGATCCCATGTGGTGTATGGAAGCCTTATCGGTGTGTCATGGGTTTTTGGAACTTTGTAACCTCCAACTTGAGGTTGGGTATGTTTAGGATCATCATGGAAAAAATAGGCCCTTAAGTGGCAAAAAAAATAGAAAAATCAAAGTTAGGCAACTTGACGTAAAAATTTGAATAAGTTATCTATATTATTTCAAAAATATGTAAGAATAGAATCTGTAAAAAATTGAATTTAGTTTCTAAACTACTAGGTTTTCTTAAAAAAGAAATCTATTTGGTGAAAATTTGAAATTTCAATGCAGTAGTACTTAAATTTCAGGAAAAAATAAGTAGGTGTCAATGACCACCCTAACCACAATAAAATGATAACAGTTTCTTATAATATTTTAGATATAATTAGAGGACTCATGTCCCGATGTTATGCATATTTTTTGTAATTTTTTTCTAGGTAAATAATTAATTATGAATTTTTATTACAATTTTTAAAAAACATAAAAAACTCGTATGTCTAACCACCTTAACTTAGTCAAAACTTCATGAAATTCAATTTTTCTCTTTTTAATCATATAGTATGCATAGCATAGAATGTGACACATGTTTTGGATTCAAAAAATGTGATATCTTTTGAAAGCTATAGATATTTTTCAATTAGTCTATCAATAAGGACTTTAGTCGTAATTTGAATAGAAAATGAATAATAATTACTTATTAAATTCAAAGTAAAGCATAATTTATATTGGTGGAAAGTTGAGTCTCCTATAAAACCCTTTTTATTTCATCAATTTTGGGTAAAAAAAATGTCATCAGCCACATACCCATCATATTGCCACTTTTTGGCCCATCATGATCTTGCACATACCCGGTTTGGAAGTTTGGGTTTTGAGTGACTGTGCGATCCCTTTGTTTTTGGTGAATCGTGAGCGATCAAGCAACTTGGATGCTAATTGTGGCATCAACCAAGATAAAACTTAAAGCATATTGGTGTGACATAGGCACATTGGTAGGACTGGGGATGGCATCCACCTGACAGAACGATGAGGTTCTAAGTGGAACCTGAGTGTGATGATGGTTAACATATGGCAATGAATGATTTCTCGTTATGTCATTTCACATCGGTGTTATGAATGGCGTGGTGATGACATGGATAACATGTAGGCTATGGGCTCGGTTAGATAACATGGCAAGCATATCGGTGTGACTTGCTTGTATCGATGGGAGTCTAAATGGAGTCCCAACGACGGAGCAATATGATAGATCAACAATGGTGGTTTAAGTGACTAATTATCCAACTATCAGGATTGAAATACATTGTATATTTGAATTCTAATTATAGGACCAAGGTGCGAAGGAGTTGATTGACAACTAGAGTTCAAATGCAGAGATCTAAAACAACTATGATAAGTGTAAATGAGGGTGTGGTTTGAAAGCTGACATAAGGGAAAGAATTAATTTTTCAACTACCTTAGTGACCAAAATATGAATATTTGATGTTGTAGGCAGCAAAATAGATCACAAAAGTGATTAAGATCAAAATCAGATTGAAGGAACAAAAGAGAGCATTAAATTCACAATCATATTTTTGGGATTTGACAAAGAGAACAAATGAACATTCTCTAAAATAGAATTTAATTTTGTATGGCTCGATGAAGGGAATGGTGATATCTGATGAGCTAGACAATATTTGTGTGGCTCGATGCTCTGACACTTACAGAAGTAGGTTGCAAGTGGAAAAACCCTAACAGTGATTCCAATGTGTATGAACTGAATGAGGAGAATTATTGATAGATGGAGAATAAATGAGAGTGTCTGAATGCAAAGGAAGATGAACTGTAATAGAAAGAAAAATATGAAAATCAATGTAGTTGGTTACAATGGAGTAAGGGAGAACTAAGAGAGAGAGAGAGAGCTTATGTACTGAATTGATGCATTGTAGGTTATGTAGAACCATTTTATGCATAGTATATTGCAAAACTATGTATGAGGTTGTAGTCTCCATTTTGCACTGAGTTGTAGCTCAGAATAGGGTGTAGTAGCATCCTTGAAGTTGTAGCTACTAAGTGGGGAGTTGTTGCTTCCTTGGGTTGCAGCCCTAAACATTGTAACTAAACTTTGAAGCTTGTGAGGCTGGATTAGGACAATAGATCCTAGCAACATTTCTCATTGTGATTCTTCCCATCTTGGGTTTTCCACTTACATACTATGTTATGTGTTGATCTCTCTTGTCTTTGTGACTATTATATCTGTTAGTATTTCAATCTACACATTTGAGGTTAAGGTTGAATCTTCAAAAGGGTTTAAGAACTAAAAGTTTTAAGATCTACTAATTCACCCCCCTCGCAGTAGATCATTGTGTTCTAACATTAAGGAGGAATAGTATGAACCCAAAAATAAGGAAGAATAAAAATCAAAAGATGAAAAGGTAAACCGAATAAAAATACATGAAATTATTAATAAACACATAGCAATGCTATCTTATACCAAGGTATGGAATGGACTAAAGGATCAATTATGATCATGTTGAGAAGGAAACATCCCATGTAAGACAAATGTCTAGTTTTGGCAAGAAAACATCTTATATAAGACAAGTGATGGAATAAAAGGATTTTTTCACTATGGAAAAGGATGATTTTAATTGGATTTTATAGAATTCAATGCAAATTTCTATGGTTTTACATTAAGATAGCATGTTTCAAGTGTCATATTTGAAGGTTTGAGAACATATGTTTATGCTTGTGTTTATATACGTTATTTATTGAGTGGGTATTGGTGATGGTATATACTATAAGAACCATGAAAAATGAAAAATAATGAAAGATACATATAAGAAAGCAAGCAAGCATGTATAGTGATGCAAATAAAAAAAAATTCTTGCCTCTAGTGAAGCCAAGAATTAATTGATTGATTAATGATAATGATGATAACGTTACATGGGGATGATACATACCAAAAATAATGCAAATATTGAGAAAGACATATTATGATGATAATTCAATAAAATGGATCAAGGTTTACAACAAGGCTAGGAACAAAACTAAGGGATGTTTTGGATGATGTGCTTGATTGGATAGAAAGATTGTATGGATTAATATTATTGCATTTAGATGGAATAATTTTAGAATTGGTTGGATTATGGATAGATGTTTGGATAGGTTGATTGGAATATTTAAACCAATAACAAGGGAGAACCAAGTGTTATGATAAGGATGAAAGGATTATTAGGTGGGAGATAAGGACATTAGGGTTTAGAATATTCTCTCAAAGAGCTATGTTGCATAACAATAATAAATTTTCTCCAACATATGGGGCTAGATAGCACTATGTAGGCTATGGAATTGTGTTGAATGGTGTGTGACCAAAGGATGGACAAGCCAAGATTTTTCGAAAGCATGTTTGAATTTTGTGCCCTAGTCATTATCAAGATCAAGATGGGTAAGGAAGATGGATGAAATGACATGTCAATACTATATGGATGGTAACTAAAATGTAAAATGGTGTGATGGATGAGATAAATTTCACCCAAGTGTAATCGTAGACATACAAATTTGATCTTACACATGATGCTAGTTTAATAATTTTCCATTATGGTACTTATCAAAATGCTTTTCACTATTACAAAAATTATTTATCTTTAATTTTTTCTTATGTTTTAGTCATAAATGACACCTATTTTCTAGTATTTCATCATGATGACCACCCCAAGGCCGAGATGGAAATAATTTTCATTAAAGTGAGAAATTTCTTTCTCTTTTTTTTTCTTTTTTTTTTTCATTTTTTTATATTTTATAGAATAGCATTTTCCTTCAAATGATCACTAGTTTTTCTCATCCAATTCATGGTGTTAATGTAAATGTTAGCATCATGATATACCAATATTGACCTATTTGGAGGATTTATATTGTTATGATCATGACACTTATGTATAATCCATGGATGTCATTATGATCCTTGTTGATAGTAGGGTTGGCCTTATCTGAATATGCACACTATGATAGAGTTCCATGAGAGTCTTTATGATAAAGAGTTTCTTCCAAGAAATTATAGATTTGTGAAGTAGTAGTTTTGGACTTTAAGAGAAATTTTGAATTATGGTGGGTGATAGTTGATATGGGTAGATTCTTTCGAACTTTACATGTAGGATTTTTTAATTTCCAATCTTTGGATGGTGGATGATAGATTTTAGACATTATCTTGTGATTGTATTTGGAACCGAAACTTTTATATGCTTTTTATCATGAATCTTTTGGAAGAGGTGGATGTTTTTTTATATGGAGGAGGTATTTTTTCTTGTGGCTTCATATTTTGATTGAATATTACATTTGAATCCTTGACTTTACTTAATATTTTTTTCTTTAGGATCTATTTTGACTTCATTTTTCCACTTATATTTTTTGATTAAATGGCTTTTGACATTTTATTTTGATATTTTCTTTTTAATACTTTTACTTACTTCCAATTGATGGGTTTAAGGACTTTCAAACAATGGTTTATGGGGTGGATTGTAGATCATTGACAAAAACCATGGCCCCTATTTCAATTGTTGTATTAGATGAAATTTTAGCTAATATTTTGGAGGTATAACTAACATCATTTGATTTTTTGATCAATAAATAGCCAAGGCCTTGATATCAAGGATTTTCATGAAATTTTACAATTTCTAAAATTATTTTCTCATGTAAGCCTAATGCTCTTCCTTGATATCGTCACACACTCTAACATATTTTATTTGTAATAAGGTATTTATTATTTTGGAAATAAGATCTACTAGCCCATTGTTCTGTAGCTAAAAACAATCAATGTTTATTTTCTCATATTCAAGAAAATCTATTTTGGAAAAAAGTAGATGATCCTAGTTGATAGGATATTGGAGCTTTCTCATTCCTCATGCATAAATTGTCTCTTAGTCATTGTAGATGTTAATGTAATCCATGGTAGCTTATGTAATCTTCTTCTTTGATGTGATCATGTCTTTTTATTGACTATCTATGTATCCAAGGGAGACATGTGTCACTGACGCAATGCTAGAGGGAGAAAATCACTCTCTCAATCTCATTTAAGAAAGCTCTAAACTTTCCTTGTCCATTCACTCATCTCAACTACACATTTTCCTTCATAAAACCTTGTTTCAAGACACTAAAATTGAGATTAAGGAGTACACACCTCTTATTGAATTCACAAAACACCTAAAGCCACATCAACATACATGTTTCCAGCCTCTTTTCACCAACATAAATATCACAAAACTGAGAAATTCCAAAATTGACTGTCCTAACATAATTTAGGCATATATAGACCACATAATCAAACAACTATAGTGTCCCTCTAGTTGCGACACTTGATGTTAGTTTTTCTTTGTTCAATTGATAGTTTTTTTAGTTACTTATGATACTATGATGTTTATTTACAGATATGACTCTGACATTATGTGGATTTTATATTGAGTGGATGATACATTTGACATCCTGATCATCTGGTTGTCTTTGTGTGATGATATTGAGATTGATACATGTGTGATATGGTTTATGTTGTTTTTGAGTTTTAATGAGATTATCATGATGTATTTGATGTTTATGATATAATTGATTGTTAGTTTGGTGAAGAAGACAGTGTAGCATTATGCACTCGTGAGTACCCTGCTACGTTGTGACTCTTCTTCACGGTGTGTTTGTTGAATATGTTTATATGTTTAACAGTGATGTTTCATGCAGATATAGGTACCGGGTATCGGCTCCACCTGCTAGTCAGGTCTGAACGTACCCTAATCCAATGAAATTATGTTGATTCAAAGATAGTGTCAGGTCCTTGTTTAGCCATCGTTCTTCATTGAACAAGTATCCATTTTTCGCCCGTTGTCATTTGTTGTTTAGTCTTGTCATGTTGATTTTTTTTGTGCTATTTTATTTAGAAATTAATTATGAGCACAAGGTTCTAACACTGGGTACTCTGGATATTTGTGAGCCCATTACGTTGTCCTAGGTGTTAGACTCTGTATTTCGTGTTATCCTATTGTCTTTTATGTCTTATAATTGAGGCGTGTGGGTGATCACTCCACATCAAATGAAAATTAAGTGTTATAGCCTGAAAAGTTCCCTCCTTCCTCGTTAGTTGGCTAGTATCTAGTCACATAGTGTTGTACTATACAATTTTGAAGATTATGGACTTTCTTTATAATTATTGATGATTATATGTTTATTGTAAAGGTCGAAGCCTTGTTTATATTTGATTGTGATGGTTTAGCCACACCTTGTGATCTTATTTACTTGTAGCTCTCATGATTACACTTGATTTAGTGTTGACATTACATGCATTTCTCGCTTTAATGCTGAAATTGAATTTCATGTAATGTTTATTTATGATTTTTGTGGCTAAATTATTTTCTTTATTGTTTTCAATGTCGGCCATGTGTCGTATTGTGATTCCTCTCCAAGGATGTAGGATACTGACTTGGTGAGTGTATATGAGGAAGTAGAATTAGGGAACCTTAGGGTGGGTGTATGTAAAGAATATATATGTTAGTCATGGATATAGTACTTAGATTCTTGAGATTTGTTCTTTCCCTTTCATTGTTCTCACCTTATATCTAAGACTTGTTTTACGTGGTTTTGTGTAGGATCATGCCACCTAGGAAAATTAGTGATAGAGTTCGTGGTAGAGTCCGAGGAGATAGATGTAGAGGTAGTCAGTAGGATCCACCTCCCCATGATCCAGCGGGACTTCTGTAGCCACATTTAGTACCAGCATATAAGTGGGAAATAATCTCATTTGATCTCATTGTTGGGTTGCCCAATTCTTCACAACAACATGATGCCATTTTGGTGACAATGGATAGGTTGACGAAGTTAGCACACTTCTCTCCTATTTCTTCATCCTATAGTGCCTTATCCATTACTAGGATATTCATGGAAGATATAGTGAGATTGCACAGTATTCCTCATCAGATCATTTTTGGCAGAGATCCTGTATTCACCTCAACTGATTGGATGTCATTGCAACAAGCCTTGGGAATGCAGTTGAACTTTAGTTTAGCATTTTACCCTAAGATAGATGGATAGACTGAAAGGGTCAATTGGATCCTCAAGGAAATGGTAAGCATGTATGTGATGGGCCATCAAACACGATGGGAGGATTATCTCCATTTGGTGGAGTTTACTTATAATAACCCTTATCTAAGTTTGATTGGTATGCCTCCTTTCCAGGCATTATATGGACAATCGTGTTGGACTTCCTTGAGATTGAATCAGTTAGAGGAAAGAGATCTATTGTGTAATGAGATGCTTCGAGATATGGAACAATAGGTTGATTGCATCATAGAACATTTGGTTACAGTTCAGGATAGATAGAAAAAGAATGCAGATGCACATTGGGTGGATCACCAGTTTACAGTTGAAGACCAAATTCTTTTTTGAGTGCATCCATGGAAGAGTCCAATCCAATATGGAAAGGGTTCTAACATCGCACCTCACTTTGTTAGTCCATTCGATATTCTTGAGAAGATTGGGTCAGTAGTGTACCGTCTTGCTTTGCCACCTAGTCCCTCGTTCATTCATGACGTTTTCCATGTATTTGTTTTTAGATCTTATCATCCTAATGTTTCACATGTGCTCGAATGGAATGCACTATCGGTAGAGGATGGACAACTAGTTTTGAAGCCTGTGGGCATTCTTCAGCATGGGAGGCTCGGCCTCAAGGGTTGAGACATTGATAAGGTGAGGGTCCAATGGGATCCTAGTCATGAGGCATCATCTACTTGGGAAGATGCAACAAGCATGAGAGAGATTTATCCTTATTTATCTGTAGGCTTCTAGGAGTAAGCCTTATCCTAGGGGGGGAAGATGTAGTGTCCCTCCAGTTGCAACACTTGGTGTTAGTTTTTCTTTGTTCAATTGATAGTTTCTTTAGTTGCTTATGATACTATGATGTTTATTTATAGCTACGACTCTGACATTATGTGGATTTTATATTCAGTGGATGATACATTTGACATCTTGATCATCTAGTTATGTTTGTGTGATGATATTGAGATTGATATGTGTGTGATATGGTTTATGTTGTTTCTAAGTTTTAATGAGATTATCATGATGTATTTGATGTTTATGATATAATTGATTGTTAGTTTGGTGAAGAAGACAGTGTAGCATTACTCACTCGTGAGTACCCTACTACGTTGCGACTCTTCTTCATAGTGTGTTTGTCGATATATGTTTATATGTTTAACAGTGATGTTTCATGCAGATATAGGTATCGGGTATTGACTCCACTTGCTAGTTGGGTCTGAGCGTACCCTAATCCAATGAAATTATGTTGATTCAAAGATAGTGTCAGGTTTCCGTTTAGCCATCATTCTTCATTGAACCAGTATCCATTTGTCACCCATTGTCATTTTTTGTTTAGTCTTGTCATGTCAATTTTGTTTGTATTCTTTTATTTAGAAATTAATTATTGTTTAATTTAGTTAAATGGCTTATTTTTTATATATTTGATTAAATGTAAATTTGTTTAAATATTAGATTAAATGTTTATGTTTATGGTTGAATTTATTAGTTTAAATTAAACAAGCCATTTAATTAAAAAAGAATGTTGATTTTGTAAAAAGTTATTTAATTAAATGTAATTGTTGAAATTACTTGTGTAAATAGGATTTATGTGAAAATAAATATTTTTATGAAGTTGTTTTCAACATGTTACATAATTTGGATTCCTTGGCGGGGTGTTACAACAACCATACATCTACTAGCTCATTTATCCTTATAAATACCACAAATATATGTAAACGAGCCTACAGAACAAGATTATTCCATCTCCAAAACTTTATACTTCATAACTCAACAAGTACCTACTCAAAACCCTTCATTTTGGATTCCAAATTATGACTGCTACAATAGGACAGTCATTAACAAATGACTCAAAACTTTAATTTTCACCAAATCCTACCAAGAAAATGGATCTTAATACATCTACACACCTTTTGAAAACACTTTCACCAAGTAGAGTGATTCTTACTTTATCAAAATACAAAATAATCAATGGTTTATGTCATTTAGGACTATCAACAACTCTGTCATTGCAGGACATTTAATAAATAGATTCCATAAACCTTTACAACCACCAACCCTTATCTTGAAAAGAATTCATAATAAACCTAATATCTTTTAAAAACAATATCCTTGAAGAAGAATTCAAAATCCACAAGCAAAATTCTTTAAATCTCACTGTGCACTATGTTTTTCTAGATTTTCCATATTTTCTTGACTTAGGGCTCGATTGAAATTTCCCTAAACCATGTTATCAGGATCTGGACCTTGGAGTTCCTTTAGAACACAATTAAAAATTACTACACACATTTTTATAGAAATTTCCACTAATTATAATTGAAGATATACAATTTTGAATTCACACTAGTACCCTAGAACAAGGTTTCTACCTGTTTTCACTAAAACTTGAATATCTCACTAAAAAATGCATCAAATTGCATGAAACCAGAAAAAAATTAAAGAATATTCATAGGGATATCACCTTCAATGGATGAGGAGAGGTTTTGAGTATATAACATGGCTATACAATGGCCTAAAATAGGAAATTACCAAAAAAAAAAGAAAAATAGAATTTTTCATTAAAAATATTCTTTATTCTTCAACTCCCAACCTTCCTCAAATAAAATGAGGTTACATCAAGCCTTTATAAAGCATATCCAATTCCTAAGACTATCTCTTTAACTACCTAACCTTTCATCTTCCATGTTTTTCTAAATTTTGTGGTTTTTTGCAACTTTACATTGACAACTTTTCATCAAATTATGTAACTTTTACATAATGTATCGAATGACTCCAAAAAAACTTTAAATGCCCTAAAAAAAATCTATTATGGTCATTTAGACCTTATGACATCATTAGATTATTGCTCTAAATAAAAATCCTAAAGTTGCCTCTTGGAGGCATGATTTTGTTAGGGTGCACCTACACCAGTCACATCCTGGGAAATGGTGGTGATTCAACTATAGATAGGATCAAATTTAATTTCATGATCATGAATGGTATAAAGGTTGGTTAGGTGATCATCTTAGATTTATTGATTGATAATAAGATCCTAATCAAAGATAAGATCATCATGGATGTCATGATTATAGATGATATCTTGATCAAATCTTGGAATAACATGAATGTTATATGATCATCCATAGAGGATTCTCTAATGGGATTATATATAGGATCATGATTAATGATAGTATTATCATGGATTTGATGATAATATATGTGGTATATATAAATATTGAATTATCTTGGACATAAAATATATTGGAACTTTGGTTACATGATGGTGTTTTATCTAAGGTCTATTACTCATGGAAATGATCTTGATTTAGGATATGACATAGTTGGGAATTATTTTGAGAAAAATATTGATACATGCATGTTTTATTTTATGATATAAAAGAGGGTTGGAATTTTGTATTTTTAGTGATTAATGCATTCAACGAATATTTTATTTGTCTATGTGGATTAGATGGAAATATTTTATTCTTATGAATGCTAGACTTGACATATATACGAGGTATCTAAGAGGATTAGAATTTTCATAGCTAACAAAATATTTGGATGGGATAGGATTAGTGATATAGTGCAATGCCATTACCTTTCTTGTGTATTGGATCTTAAGATAATTTGATAATATTACTTGGAGGATGTCCCTAAAGGTGTCTTTATTATATGTTTTCTTTTATTAGGATGGAGTGGGTGGTAATGATTTAAATGATGAAGTATTTGAATAGGATGTGGAGGCTATAAATATTTCTCTATTTGGTGACAGGGATAAGGATTTTGGATATTGATGGGAGATAAGGATTTGAGACATGGATTAGTGTTGACAATGGTTTTAGATGAAGACTTGGTTTCCCTTATCAAGGTTAGGATGAGGAGAGTAAATGGATATATTTTGGGATTAGTAGTATAGATTGTGTTAATTGGTTCATAAATTTGAGGGTGTATAGAGAGATGACTAGATTTTATGGGTTGTTGGAAATATGATTGTTATTATTGAGTAGTGGTGGATGGATTATATATGGATAGATAACTAGGGATTATGGGTTGTTGTTGTAGTATAGAAAAATGTATCCCTTTACATTTTTACACTTGTTTGGGACCTCGCTAATTTTTGCTTCATTTATGCCTTAATTGGTCCTATTTTACATCCATGAGCCTAATTAAATGCATTTTTCTTAATAGGGTGATCCCACAATAGTGGTTTACAATTTTTGGCCAAACTGGACACTGAAATAAATTTTTTTAACTAAATCTTCACTTTCGAGCACCTATAGCAGCTAAACCGTGAGGAATTTGAAGATGATGCAAACTAGAGTTTCATGAAATTTTGTCTATAGATTCTAAATATATTTTTTTCAAAAAATTTGGAATCATATTGCACTTCTTTTTCCATCTCCCTCAAAAACTAGGTTTTTTTCAGAAAACAGCAGTTTTAAAAAGTGACGCTCACCGTATAACGCATAACTTTTTTTCCATGAAGGATAAAATTATAATTATTTTGAATTTAGATTCCTAGCTCTGATATCTAGTGCTTCCACTTGGTTAGATAGTCTTTTATTGAATATTTTTTCTTTAATCAAGTTTTGAATTCAAACCAATTATAATTCAGACATAGCATGACCGTATAACGCGTAACTTTTTTTGTATGTACTGAAATTCAAATTTTTTTCTTTGTTGGATCAAGGACACCAATATCTGGTGCACTAATATTTTTAATTTTATCTTTTTTAATAATATGCTATTTTTCCACATGTGCAGAACAAAGAGCTTGATTTTTGGTGAAAAACCTACATTTGCGAGAAATAAAAAATAAATATAATAATAAAATTAAATTTATTTAAAATTATAATTTTTTGAAAGCTTATAATAAGTACTACATACTTACAAAAAATAAATTTTAAATGAATTCATTTGATCCGCCAAAAGGTAAATCAAAAGTGGTTTTTTATCAACATTTTGATAGGTGTAAAGGAGACTCTATTATAGGTATGGTTTAAAACTAGCGGGGTTCTATCCAATGGTTTTTGATTTAAGGTAGTTTGATAAAACCCTCTTCAATTGTAATTCTTTAAATGGAACCTTTTAAGGCTCAAAACATTATATTTTCTAAAAATATGTGATTTCAGCAAAATTCAGTTCCTCCAAGAAATCGTAAACCAGCTTTGTGGGATCAACCCTTATGATAATCTTAACATTTAACAAATAAAAAATCATAATTTAATGTTTTTGGTTGTGTTCTAGATCTAGGGATATGGGACTCATACACCGTCTTAGGTGTATGGGTCCAACCTATGTCTCAGGACCTAATTTTAAATGTTACATTTAACACAACCCTTCTTGAAATATGTATCCTAGGTTTGAGCCATTAGGACTCATATGTAATGAAAGAAAAGGTGCGGAATCACTTTCCTAATGACAAAATTTCTAAGAAGATAATACATATTAAGGTTGAAATTTCCAATTATAGTTCATTAAAGATGCACATTAATAGGAACAGATAAGAATAAATTGAGACAACAAAGAGTAGATACCAGTATTTATGTGAGAAAACCCTTTCAGGAAAAAACCACCACACCAAGAAAAAGTAACTTTGTATTATAGTAAACAATTTTCACATACAAAGTTACAGACTTGTGCGTCTAGAGATGTCAATTCACAATCTCAACATAGGAAACATTATAATTTTCCTAATCAATCACGTTCTCTCTCATTATACTCACAACTAAACTTCAAAACACTATTTCAATGCATTACACATTATAGAGTTTTCCTTTTGAGAGAATTCCACAATCAATTTGTATCATCAAACCCATACTCAGAAACATACCAATTCAGTTCCTATTCTTAACAATAGAAAAATTGTCAATCAACAGTCACCATATCAGGCCAATGGTTGTGAATTCATCCAGTCAACATCCTCCATCTAGCCAAATAGATCCAAATGCCCATTGCTCTACCGCACCCAAGACACAAACACCCTCGCAGTGTGGCGGTGACTACACTGCACCACCACAGGCTCCTCCAAGTCCTATCACAGTGTGGTGGTGAATCCCACTCTACTGAAATAGGTCTTCAACACAACCATGAGGTGGCAGTAACACTGCACTACCACCAATAGTATTCAACACAATTGTGGAATGATGGTAACACTACACTACCACCAATAGTCTTCAACACAACTGTGGGGTGGTGGTAACACTGCACTATTTCCAATATCTTTAACCACCAATGCAGGTCATCAGTAAAGGAGGAATACTTAACTTAGTGTAACCAAAATTGATTATGACCAAAATTGGCATTCCATTAGTGAATTTTAGACACATTATTCCAACATGCTCCCACTTGACAAACAATTCACTGGACCCTTTGCAATGCTTGAGACTACTAAAAATTATAGGCCCTAAGGCCCATCGAATCGACACACCACCTATACTTGTCTGTGCTCACAAGCTTTGTCAATCCATCAATGAAATTCTCTAGAGTATCCACTCTTTCAAGATTAACCTTTCCATCCTCCACCATATCACAAAAAAATGATACTGAACATCAATGTGCTTCGTCCTAGCATGGAAAGTGGAATTTTTTGCCAAAAAAATAACACTCTAACTGTGACAACAAATTGTATTTTTCCCTGGATTAAACCCAACATCAGAACAAAGACATCTAAGAAAATAGTAATTTGTGTGTGTTGCTACCATGTACTCCACTTTAGTAGAGGATAAAGTGACTGCAGGCTGTCTCTTGCTCATCCAACTAACTACACCACCATTCAATGTGAAGATGTATCCATTGGTGGATCTTTTGTTGTTAATTTCCCCTACCCAATAAGAGTCCACATACCCATGAATGCTAAGAGATATCTATGATCCAACCTAGTTTCCATAATAACACAAAGCATACTCTAAAGTACCCATTAAATATTTGAACTCTTTTCACTGCATCCCAATGTGGCCTTCCTAGATTAGCCATAAACTGACTAAGTACTCCCACTACTTGGGCAATGTCTAGCCTAGTGTAGACCATTGCATACATTAAATTGCCAACTTCACTTTCATAAGGCACCCTAGTGATGTCCTCCATCTTAGTAGGATATTTTTGACAATCTTCAACAGATAGCTTTGTTCCCTGCAACACTAGAACTAGTTGCTTGTAATTAGTCATACCAAATCTCTCTAGGACAATATTGATATACTTAGTCTAGTTGAGCCAAATATTTCTACTAACTCTATCCCATTTTATTTCCATCCCTAGAATATACCTTGTTGCACAAAGATCTCTCATTTCAAACTTTGCAAACAACTAATATTTTAAATCATAAATCACAATCTTACTATACCCTATGAACAACATGTCATCAACATATAGGGAAATAATAAGAACCTAATCATTTTTAGTTTTGTAGTACACACAATGATCATATTTTGATCTTTCAAATCCCAATGACAAAACAAAAGTGTCAAACTTTTGGTACTACATTCTAGGCATTTTTTTAAACCATACATAGATTTCTTTAACTTGCAAACTAGAATTTCTTTACCTTTTTCCACAAAGTGCTCAGGCTGGGACATATTGTAAGAGAGGGGGACCACTACATGCAAGACCCCAGGTCACAGAGGGTCAAGATGTGAGAGGCTTCCCTAACTTACCTCAGCTAAGTGAAATGTTTAGGATATGTAAGGCAAGGATAGCGAGGACCATAGGGCCTCTCAGCTACTCAACATGCCTGAAAAGTAGAAAGAGGCTAGGTAAGCTGGTTTCTAGGCTTGGCACATCATCTTAGAAAGCTCTCTGTTTGAGGATATAAGATCAGACTTTGGGCGATAGTGTGGCACACTATCATCTCGAAAGCGTGTTGTAGTTTGTATGGCCAAACAACAAAAAAGATAAGGTCAAGCCACTAAAAACTAGCTAATGGCCCAACAAGCTAACTAAAGGGCCAAAATGATAGAACTAAGTAAATTAAATAATCTCTAATATTGTAAAGTAAATAAGAAAGAGTGATAAAGATGAGGAGAATCTCAACAATGAACTCGTTCACTAGCTGATCCTCCAAGAGCTCACACACCTACACACATCGAGAGAGAGAATGTTGGGTGTTTGTATAGGGGCCTACCTCAATTAGACCCACATTTAGGTGTTCCCACCTCCACAAAAAACCAAAGGAAAAGAGATAAAGAAGTGAAAAATACACAAGCACTACAAAAATAGTACTATGCTACTCAACCAAGTGATAGAGGAGAGGAGAGGGAAGCTTACCACCTCCACCAAGAGCACACAAGGCTGCTTGGAGGAGAAATGAGAGGAAATCAAGGCTATGCTACAATGGCATGGTCCCAAACATGCTCTACCAAAGTGATGGAGTGTGATGTTGCTTCAATGGAATACTTGGAATGCTTGGAAGTGAGTGAAAGTGAGCTTGTGAGAATTCAAGTATAAGAGCTAAGTTTGTTCAAGATTCCTTCCAACCTCCTAATGCAAGTTCAAAGACTGATTATGAAGGAATGAGAAAGAAAATAGCCATATTCGAGTCGAGTGGCCGAAGGAGGTGTTACAAGTTTGTTTCCAATGGGAAGAGTAATGCCTCTGTTGGATTAGCTATAGGAATCTTCTAGGGATGTAAGTGCACCACACGAACATCTATGCACTGTGCGGGCATCCCCGATAGAAATGCCTCCACTGACACACAAAACAGGCACCAAGTGGACTGCCATCAATAGGCTTAAGTAATTTTAAGCCTCCAACTTAGGTTTTGTAAAGTGTATAGAGACAAAAAGGGGAATTGTCTCTAGGGTGAAAATGCACTCTTATACATTTTTCCCCCAGTTTAGTGAGCACAAGTATTGGTGAGTGCTCGGTAAAGTAGATCAAGAAGAGAGTAGGGTTAGAAAAGTATGACTAAACTATCAAGGAAGCAGTACTCGATCTAGTGAACCCGAGGGTGCAAGAAATGCAAAGGACTTCATAAATGCTTTAAAATATGAAGTTGGAACAACAAAGCATCTTACAAGCCCATGCACCTGCAAGGAGGAAAACCCCAAGATCTCTTGCATGGAGGAATCGCAAAGGAAGTAGACTCCATAGAGTCAGGAAGCAGTGACATTTCTACCCACAGATAGAACATGTCTAAAGTGTTGATTCATCTACCTGTAGATAGGACACATATAAAAGCAGTGATGTGTCTACTCATAGATAGATAATGTCTAAAGCGTTGATACATCTATCCGCATATAGGATGCATCTAAAAGTGGTGACATGTCTACCCACAGATAGAACATGCATAAAGCCTTGATATGTCTATCTACAGATAGGATGCATCTGAAAGTGGTGACAAGTCTACCTGTAGATAGAACACGTCTAAAGAGTGGTTGGTCATGCAAAATGGAAAACTTTCAAAGGGATCCCTTAGGAACCCTTCAAAAGGAGAGAGGTCCACTCAAGAGACACACCATTTAAATAGTAAGTTCTAGTCAAGCTTCTCCCAAGCTAGACGTTTAAAGTTCCATTCATCATAAAGGATTTTGAAAAAAGGATCCCTAGGGAACTCATCATGAAGACAAAAGGGGGTTCACTCAATGGGAACACAACTTAAAAGCAACTATTTTCCTTAAAGTGATTCGTCGTCAAGGAATCCTTTTGAAATATGTTCACTTCATCAAGGAATTCAAAAGGAAGGTCATGTCCCCATGTGAGGGGTAGTTAAAGTAGTTCCCACTTTGGAGGAAGGTCTTCAATTCATTCTTTATGAACTCATGATGAAAGAAACATGTTTCTTTAAGGTTTCAAGTTGAGAATACAAATCTAAGGAAGATATGCCATGAAGACTTTCAAGAAAAGATTCATTTGGTAACAAATACATTTTTTGAAAATTGAAGTGTTGAAGAGGAGCGTTATCACACATAGGAGGGACAACTCAAACAAAGAAGAGAGAAAGATAAAGAGAAAGCGAAAGGAGAAAAGGAAAATACACACAAAGAACACATGGGGATCTAGTTTAGCGGGGTCAAATCTATCCAAGCTCATATAATAATAGGTAACCACAATATGCAAGGTGAAAGATCATCAATCCTCAACCAGATAAGGAAGAATGCAAGGAAAACAAAGTAAAAATAAAAAATTGGGTCAACATGGAAGGGAAGCCTAAATTCCGCCAATGCTTTGCATCATCCCCAATTTATCGAAAGTCAATCAAAAACATGGAAGAATGATGGTAAAAATAGAAGAGGGTTTATGACGCAAAAACCAATCCTGTATCCAAGCACCAACAACGGTGACGAGGGTCATCCAAGCACACATAGCACAAGTATAGGGGAACACATCACAAAACACACACACATGATCAAGAAAAAGGGGACCTCCTCCTAACACTAATCATCTAAAAGGTCATCTGCTTCCCAATCTAGATCCTCATAAGCAGAAGGAGGATGAGATTGCAAGGGTTGAATGTTAAGAGGATGGGTATTCAGCCCTCTTGCAACAAGGGCTAAGGAAGAGGACCCCTCGAGGTCCTCTTTATTGACCTCATGTGGAGTCAAGGTCAGTGATTTTGCGAAGATCACTGACAAGGCCAGAAATTCATCCACATAATTGAATATGCATCCCACCGGAGCATCATGTTTATTCTCAGTGAACAGTGTAGGTTGTACCTGACATCCACTGCTAGGCTCGCCAAATAATTTAGGAGTGGTGACAAACTTAGGAGAAGCTGGGACTGGTTCTATCATAAGGATAGAACAAGTCATCATGGGGACACCTTGTGAAGAAGGTGGACTCCATTCACATCCCTCGATGCTCGAAGTACCAACCTCCACCTCTTTCTTCATCGGAGGAGGTAAAATCCCCACAGATGAAGCTAGGGGCACAAAGGAAGAGGAGGATAGAACTGTAGTAGATATGACCAAAGTTTTAACCATGTCCACAGGCTTAGGGAAGGGCTAAATATCTAGGATAGACAACAACAAAGGTGGATCCACTGAAGGAGTGATAAAAACTTGTACCTATTTAGGGTTAGGTGTGTTTGTGCTCACAACAGAATTCGAGAGCAGATCAGGCAGAAGAGACACAATAGGAAGGGAGGAAGAAGACATTGTAGGGGGGCCTAAAGCAAGGGTAGTCATTCCTTCCTCCTTCTATTGTGAGGTAGCCTGCTCGGCCAAGATAGCCTTTTAACAATGCTTGCACTCACATGTAAGGTGGTTTCTACGGCTCTTGGAGTTAGAAGCCAAAGCTTGTGAAGGGATGGATGGTTCCTGCTCGACTATAAGAATGACCACTATGGCTGTTTTGGGCAGAGGAATGGGTTCTTATATAATAGCAAGGGGATCAGGGGAAGTAGGCTGAGGAGTGACAAAAGGAGTCTACTCAAGATCCTCAGAAGCGGGCCTCTTTCCACTCGTTGCCTTGGGATCAAGATTAGTAGGAGGACACAATGGTCTAGATAAGGAGAACTCTCCTTGAAGGATCTTCTTCCTCACATACCAAATAGGTCTAGGCTCCATCGATAGAATAGGAACCTCGAACGTGAGATGCTTAGGTTTTCTCCAAGCAGGAACTAAAGGTTTCTCCTACAAATAAGGAGCATAACTCAATGGTACCATAGCTGAGCAAGAAGAAACATCTGACTAGGCATCAAAAGAAGGAGGATCATAAGACTACTTCTCTTCTTCCCTTTTCTGAGCCTTAGCGGCTTTCTTGTCAGCCTTTAGACAAGCGCTATGTGAAATAGCATAGGGCGAGGGAGGATACCTCACCTTTAGCCTTAGACGTCCTTTCTTATAGTTCTGATATGTCTTATGAAAAAGGTCTATCCTAGGTGGAAGGGGACCCATGGACACAGGCCATGGGTTATCCAAGGAGTAGCTACCACGTGCAACTGGCGGTTAATAATCAGTTTCATGGATCACATGTATGAAACCTCCATGAATAAATTTCAAACATTTATGTACAACAAAGGGTACCATGTTCATCGCTACCAACCAAGGGATACTCAACTTAACACGGAAGAGTTCAGACCCAAGGATGATATTGAATAAGAGGTTTATAGACTTAGGCCTGACTATGACCAATAGGACATTGCTACCCAATGGGGGTACAAAAAGCCTGACATGTGTGCGAATGAAACTTATGGGGGCATCATGTCCATCCTTATGTAAAATGTTAATTAGCATAATCTCCTCTATTATTATATTCACTTGTGATGCCAGGTCAACAAGAACACTGACTACGATGTTCCCATTGATTCATGTAGGAATGTAACGAGGAGATGGTTCCCTATTGAAGCCCATCGGCAGGTCCTATGAACTAAAGGTTATGCCAACACTACTATCCACCTGTTTCATAGAGGGGATGGGTTGATCCAAAAAGGAGGCCACTATGCACACTAGACAACCCCTTCATAGAATTCCCAAAGGTTATTTGAGAAGGTAGTGACCCAATTAAGGTTCCATTGTGCAATACCTTTGGAACCTTCCAACTATGTTAACTAGGGGTTGTAGGTTGGGTTGCAAGGTGAAAACCTTACAACACTCACACCTACAACACTCCTAGAGTACAAGGAAAGGGACTGTCAGTATTGCAAGGATGGAACAAAAATGGTTCAAGTTGGGTTCACCAAAAATGTAAGAGACTACGACCACTGCATGCAAGACCCTAGGTCATGGAGGGTCAAGATGTGATAGGATACCCTAACTTACCTCAGCTAAGTGCAATGTTTAGGGTATGTAAGGGAAGGGTAGTGAGGACTATAGGGCCTTTTAGCTACTCAATAGGCCCGAAATGTAGAAAGAGGCTAGGTGAGCTAGTTACTAAGCTTGACACTTCGTCTCAGAAAGCTCTTTGTTTGAGGTCAAAATCGTGGAATTTAGATGATAGCGCAATGCACTATCATCTCAAAAGAACTCTATAGTCCGTACGGCTAGACAACAACAAAGATAAGTCAAGCCACTAAAAACTGGCTAATGGCCCAACAAACTAGCTAAAGGACCAAAATGACAGAATGAAGTAAATTAAATAAGAAATTGTGATAAAGATGAGGAGAATATCACCAACGAACTCATTCACCAACTAATCCTTTGAGAGCTCACACACCTACACATAGCAATAGAGAGAATTTTGGGTGGTTGTATAGGGGCTTGCCTTAGTTAGACCCCCATATAGGTGTTCCCACCTCCACGGAAAGCCAAAGTTAAAGAGATAAAGAAGTGATAAATACACAAGCACTACAAAAACAATACTATGCTACTCAACCAAGTGATAGAGGAGAGGAGAGGGAAGATTACCACCTCCACCAGGAGCACTCAAGGCTACTTGGAGGAGAAATGAGATGAACTCAAGCCTCTGTTACAATGGCATGGTCCCAAATGTGCTCTACCAAAGTGATGGAGTGTGATGTTTCTACAATGGAATGCTTGGAATACCTGGAAGTGATTGAATGTGAGCTTGCGAGAATGCAAGTATGAGAGCTAAGTCTATTCAATATTTCTTCCAACCTCCTAATGTAAGTTCAAAGACTGATTATGAAGGTATGAGAAAGAAAATGGCCATATTTGGGTCAGGTGTCTGAAGGAGGCATTACAACTTCGTTGCCAATGGGAAGAGTAATGCCTCTGTTGGATCAGCTGCAGGAATCTTCTAGGGACATAAGCACAACATGTGGATGTATGCGCACTGTGTAGGCTTCCTTTATAGAAACGCCTCCACTGACACACAAAATAGGTACAAAGTGGATTGCCATCAACAGGCTTAAGTAATTTTAAGCCTCTTACTTAGGTTTTCTAAAGTGTATAGAGGAAAGAAGGGGAATTGTGCCTAGGGTGCAAATTCTCTCTTATACACATAAATTTCTTCTTCAACATATTTATGAAGAAATGTTGTCTTCACATCCATCTGCTTAATGTCTAAGTCATATGCAACTGCAAGTGACAAAAGAAATCTGATATATGTCAACTTAGCAAAAGGAGAAAATATTTCTCCATAATCAATTCCCTCCACCTGGGAATAACGTTTCACAACCAACCTAGCTTGATACCTTTCAACACTTCCATCTAGACCAGTTTTCTTCTTGAATACCCATTTACAGCCAACATGCTTTCTACCTTCAGGAAAGGGAATTAAATCCCAAGTTTCATTCTTTTTTAGTTATGCCATTTCCTCATTCATGGCTTCCAATAAAGAATTTGAATCAAACATTCCAATTGTCTCTTTTACAGTCCTAGGCTCATCAGTGCTTGTAATCAAAGCATAGGCACAATTTACATCCAACATGGAAAAACCATACCTTTCAGGTTTCCACCTTTCATATGTAGACCTCCTCAAAGGCTGAGGTTGAGGTTATGGTTCTTGATCATTGGAACTCTCAAAGCTGCTAGAACTCTCCTCAATTTAAGGTACACTTAGTAGTTCCTCTTTATTTGGAGTTCAAGGAATTTCAACTACCTTTTCATTATTTTCTTCTTTCATCTTTGACTATAGATCCACTAAAGAAGGTTTCAACTTACAAAATATTATACTTTTTTTTTATACAACCATTTCAATCACATGTTTCCAAAGCTTGCATCCTTTCACACCAATTCAGTAGCCAATGAAGATACATTTTATAGCTTTATTTTCCAATTTAGATATTTTCTCATTTAACACATAAACATATGCTTCATAGCCAAAGACTCTTATATTTCTTAAACAAGGATTCTTACCAGACCAAGCTTCCATAGGTGTTTTGTCAACAAGTGTTAAAGAGGGAGATTGATTTAATAAAGAACATGATGTAGCCACAACTTTAACCTAGAACTTCTTCTCTAGATCAACATTACTCAACATGCTTCTCGCCTTTTCCATCAGCATCCTATTCAACCTTTTAGCAAATCCATTTTTCTGTGGAGTGTAAGTTATTTTTAATGCCTTTTTATTGCATGGTCTCTGAAATGCATTTTGAAATATTTAGAACAAAACTCACCATCATTATTTATCCTTAGGAATTTAATTTTTCTACTAGTTTGATTTTCTTTCAAGTTTTTAAACTCTTTAAACTGACTGAAGACTTTTGATTTACATTTTAGAAAATACACAAATGCCCTTCTCGAATAATCATCAATAAAAGAAACATAGTATCTTGATTTCAATAATGAAGGAATATTTACTAGACCAAAAACATTAGAGTGAATATAATCCAAAACACCAAAAGATTTATGATGACTAGAATAAAATGAAACGTGATGTTGTTTTCCATATATACAATGTTCACAAAAATAAAACTCAAGGTTACAATCATCAAGACCTTCAATCAGGTTTTTATTTTTCAAATATTTTAAGCCTTTCTCACCAATGTGGTTGAGCCTTTGATGCCATAGGATTGTCTTTTCTATTGGGAGTTTCACCTCCGAAGAGTTTTCACCAAGAGGAAATTCATTCTCCTTCTCTACACGAGCAACCTTTTTTGATGCTACACAGACACTATTGCATTGAACAACATGTGGATCTAGCTTGTATAGAGTACCAATTCGAGTACCCCTAACCAACACCATCGAGCCTCTAGTCATCTTACAACCACCATTCGAGAATGAAACTTGCACCCCAACATCATTTAGGTTGCTAAGAAAAAGTAAATTTTGAGCCAGACCCGGTATATGCATTACGCCATAAATTCCTTTGATCCTTCCATCAAAAAATTGAATTTTGACTCTTCCACGACCAACAATTTCTAGAGATGAATCACTTTCTAGATACACCTTTCCACTAGGATACTTTTTCGTATTTTATAAACCAGTCTTTGTGAGATGTCATGTGAAAAGATGCACCTGATTCAATCATCCAGACATCATCTGATACCTGGATCACCAAGGCTGTAATGAAGGCATTTGCATCGCTCTGAGAAGAATCATTATTCAAAGAATTATTTTTCTTCTTCTTCTTTTTCTCCTCTTTGCAATCCTCACAGACATGACTAGGCTGCCCATAATTCTAGCATTTCACCTTGGAATTCTTTCCAAGAGACTTTGATCTCCCTTTAGACTTAGATTTAGAGTTCTTCTCTTCTTCTTTCCTTTCTCCTTCGATCTTCGTCGAGCAACAAGAGCCTCCTTTTCCATCTTAGAAGATTTCCTTCGCATCTCTTCTAATAGCAATGAAGCAACCACATCTTCCATCTCAAAAGTGGTTGTCGTGCTTCCAATCACTATCACTAAATGATCCCAAGAGTCAGGTAAAGAACACAAGAGCATACAAAAATCCTCATAATCTATCTTTACACCTACATATGTTAACTGGGCAATGAGCATATTGAACGTATTCAAATGATCAACCATAGATGCCTCTTCCTCCATTTTCAAAGAGTAAAACTCCTTTCTCAAGAATAACTTATTCACCAAGGACTTTTCCTAATAAATTTTTCCAAGTTTCTTCCACAAAGAAGATGTAGTCTCCTCATGAACATTCAGGAGAACAAATTTTAGTAAACAAAGTCTTATCAACCCTTTTTCTTTTTTGTCTACAAGGTCCCAATCTTATTGATTCATGCTTGAAGGTTTCATTCCAGAAATAGTAGTCCAAAGATCTCTTTCAACCAGTAGATCTTCCATTTTGAGTTTCCACAACTCAAAATTTCCATCGTTGAATTTCTCAATTTCAATCTTCCCTGATGTGATTTCCATCTTAATCTACAAATTAACTTACCAGACTCCTCTACAAGACTCCTACTTCAGAATTGGCACAAAAGGCCCGCCTAACCCACAAGGATAACACAACTGGATAGGCTCTAATACCACTTATAAGGAAAACAAAGGTGCGAAATAACTTTCCTAATGATAATTCTAAGAAGAGAATGCAGATTGAGGTTGAAATATCCAAGTACAAGTCATTAAAGATGAACATTAATAGGAACAGATAAGAACAAATTAAGACAACAAAGAGTAGACTCTAGTATTTACGTGGGAAAACCCTTTTGGGAAAAAAACTACCACTCCAAGAAAAATTCACTTTGTATTACAGTAAAGAATTTTCATAGAGTTACAGACTCATGCTTCTAGAGATGTCAATTCAAAATCTCAACATAAGCAACATTACAATTTTCCTAATCAATCACATTCTCTCTCATCATGCTCACAACTCAACTTCAAAACACTATTTCAATTCATTACACATTATAGCATTTTCCTTATGAGAGAATTCCATAATCAATTTGCATCATTAGACTCATACTTGAAAACATACCAATTCGGTTCCTATTTGTAACAATAGACAAACCATCAATTAGTAGTTACCGTATCGATCCAATTGGTCAACATCCTCTATCCAGCCAAAAAAATCCAAATGCTCATCGCTCTACCACAATCGACACGTAAACACCCTTGCGGTGTGGCAGTGACTACACTGTGCCACCAGAGGCTCCTCCAAGTCCTATCACAGTGTGGTGATGAATCTTGCTTTACTGCAAGAGGACTTAAACATAGCTGCAGGGGTGGTGGTAACACCACACTAACGCTAGTAGTCTTCAACATAGCCACAAGATGGTGATAACACCACACTATGACCAATAGTCTTCAACATAGCCATGAGGTGGTGGTAATACCGCACTATTTCCAACATCTTTAACCACCAATGTGGGTCAATGGTAAAGGAAAAATACTTACCTTAGTGTAACCAGACTTGACGATGACCAAAATTGGGATTCCACAAGTGAATTTGAGACACATTATTCCAACATCATACACCCAACCTAGTGTATGAATCCCTTTTTAACTTGGACATATTTTAATTCAAATTCTTGTTGGTATTTTATAATCCTAGATTTTATTCTAGCTTGTAGTGTTGTAATTTTGGGAAATTATGCATAAACAAGTATAAATACAAGGTTATTTTTCATAATTTCTTCGAGAAAACTTTGATTTCAAGCATCCTAGAAAATTCAATTGATCTTATGAAGATTCAAGTGAGCATTTTACAAGAGCATTCAAGAGCAAATCATCAAGCATTTGGAGCAACATTAAATATTCAAGCATCATCTCAAAGTCTTCATGCATAATGTGGGTTTGTGAGCTAACATTTGTGATGTAGGTTTTATGATTCAAGCAATCATTCAAAGAAGTTATCTCATATCAAGATCAAGAGTCAAGATCCACATCCATTGGAGCCATTTCACACAATTTTTCAGCCTTTATTTCAAGGGTTTGGTGTTGCAACATTACAATTTCTCATTCATTATTCTATTTCATTTCATTTCAAGGTTTGTTTACCAAATAGGGTTTGACCAAGGAAAACCACTATTACCTAACAAAACAACATTTTTTTGAACAAGACAATTGAGAGTGGGGGTGAATCATTTGTAGAAAATTTAACTCTTAAATAATTTCATAGAAAATCAATCACAAATCATTACTTTGCTAAATGATTAAACATTCAATGCAAATGTAGAAACTGTAAAAGCATCACATATCCACAGTAACACCAGATTGACATGGAAAATCTAATAAGGGAAAAACCATGCTGAGGATTAGCTCACACTATAGAGAATATCAAAATTAATTACAAAGGCTCACTGCTTGAAAAGGATCACTACCAAAACAAGGACTCACTGTTTAGATCAAGACTCACTGTCCAACAAAGGTTAACCACCTAGAGGGCTTACTTCCATAGATATACAAAGAAGATAGAAGAGATATATTATAGAGAGAATACAATCTCAATGCAACAAAAATTTCCACCACAATTCACTCAACCACTTGTAGACATGCATAAAATATAGAGTACGGCTTCAGCTCACTACATCTAAAAACTTAGCATTTAGACTTTGCACTTATTTTGCACACTCACATCACATAGACACACTAATTCACATCTATTTTGCACCTATCTTCTCTATTTCTTTTCACTTATCCCTTGATTACCTTTCACTACTAAATCATCTTGTATTTATACCATTTTCAACTTTGAAACATATCTTCTCTATTTCTGCAATCCTTCCTTTGAGAGTTTTTCGAGATCAATATTTTTTCAAACTTGTGATGGTTGGGAATGATTTTTTCTATTTGGTGGTTGCGATTGCCATATTTGTTCCCAATGATGGTTATTTGAACTACATTGAAGAAAAATTGAAGTGGCTCATTTTTCACCAGAGGGCATTTTTTCTCTAATTGGAAGGCCCTTTTTTTACTTTGGTTGCAGTGGTTTCAAGAAGGTGATAGAGAGAAGTGTTTTCTTTGTGAATTGAGTTTGTTGTTCATGTTTGGAGGCTAGGATTTATCCGTTGGCCACAAATTTGATTTTTGGAGGCCCATATTTTTCCTGAGTATGTTTTTTTGTGATTAAAGGATAGCTAGAGGCCATGACTAAGGTCTTCATTCGACTCTTTGACATCTATAAAGGAAATAAATCCCCCCACGCCATTCATAGGCCGCACATGCCTTGTGTAGGTCATGTAAGGTATTTCAAGGCCATGATTTATTTTATTGAAGGGTGTGTCTTTGGGTTGTTGAAGGAATGATTTTTTGTATCTTGCAATTAATCTCTTTATCATCAAAATTTCAACAGTCCTTTGTGGTTTCAACTGATGATTAATCCCTCCAAGGGTCTGTACAATTTCTCAGGTTGTGATAGGGGAAAATTAGGCTGTGATTGAAATTTGTGGGAGGCTACAAAGATTGGAATTTTCCTAGGCAATGAAGATAAATCCCCACACACCAATTAATTTGTAGGATAAAATAATTTTTGCTAGGTCATGATTCATCTTTGCAGACAGAGGTTGATTTCTCTGCTCTAGAAGCCATGTTTTCATTTGTATATGTAGGCATGATTTATATCTTTGGGAGGAATTTTTTTCAGTTTAGGATTGTAGGCCATGTGGTTTTAGTCTATCATAGGTGAACATTGGTTGGTTATTGTGAGTCATTCATTGTTTCTTGCATCATTATCCTGAGACCGCATATTGTTGTTGTAATATCTAAGATAATTGATTTTTTTGTTCCTCTAGCATGATTTACCTATGTTGGATTTCTTCTATGTTTTGAGGTTGTGATAAAAAATCTTGAAAGAGCATGATTCATTCCCAAAAGGCACGATTTGAAGAGTTTTTCCCTAAATATTTAGAGCTTCTAATTGATGCATTGAAGGGGAAGTGGGCCTATCGAAAGTAGTTTGTTGAAAACATTATCCCATATTGGTAGTAAGGGATAGTTTTTTTCTATTCAAATAGCATTGCAGTGCAAAAGGTTGTTGTGAGCAAGTTTCACATGCTATGAAGAGGCTATCTTGTGTGTGGTGATTGGTGTTTTTCAGCCTCCTACAATGATTTAACAACTCAACCTTTATAGCCATGATTCAAAGATTGGACATCTAACCTGAATAGTTATTTCAATCATCATGAAGGTGTATTTAAATTGTCAACCTAGGGATGTGAGCTTGAAATGGATCAACACAGTATGTGCACTAGGAACCCAAAGTAGCCATTTTCATTCTACAACTAAGAAAGACACAATTTTGAAAGTAAATTACTTGGAAACGAATAACTTAAATGTTGAACATCAACCAACAACTATACTAAGCTGAAATGCATGACAAAAATGAAAATACGAGAAAAAAAATAGGAAAATACTCTATCTTCTTTGGCTGTAGGAACAGTCACATAATGTAATTCTAGTTGTTGCAGGAACAGTCAATGCCAAATTCTTAACTAATTACTAAAAAAAAAGTAATAACTTAACTAAACTAAGGTAAAGAATGGATTACTCACTAAGTGTGACCCCTTTGATGATTATCCTCTAAAACTAATGTAAATTCAAATACTCAAACTTAGAACTTCATTTTATTCACTTGAATTCATGAGTACAAAAGAGTAGCATAATTATATTGTTGAAAACTTAGGAATGCAAGTACATCATCAGATCACACAAACTCTTGATAAGGAGCATATAATCCTTATTTATACTACCAACTAAGCAAGGCAGTCAACTCCATGAACTGGTAGGATGCCATTTTAGAGGAAGTAGAGAAAGTGGACCAGTGATTATGCATGCATGAAATCTAGTCAGACATACATGTCCAAACATAGATTTAGCATAATAGTAATGCTTGTATTTTGTCAACAGAATTAAAGTCCATTTACAAGGCAGTTACAACTCAAGTTGCATGAAAAATCTCTCGATGTCAACCTTTTTGACATTGAATGATTCCCCTGTTGAATGCTATGGTGCATGACTAGCTGGCATAATCTTCTCAATGTCCCAGGTCTCTAATCATATCTGCATGGCAATATTAGTATGCACAATAATTACATATCTATAACTATCTTAAAGAACATTCATTAACCACCTGCATAATTAATATAGATAGTCCATATAACATGCCAATGCCATTAAAGATTTACAGAAATAGGATTTGACCCAATGTCTATAGTTTTGAGGAAATGTCATAAAAATATCAACACTTAACATCAAGGTGCATGCCAACTTCAGAAAATAAATCATAAATTCTACCCAAAATTAGACCATAAAATAGACTCATCACTTCCCCCAACCTAAGGTTTTGTTACTCAATGCTCTAAAGTTTGCAATTGACAACTATTCCACATTAGTGTTTGTTGTGTGTGAATTAGGGTCCCAATAAAATCCTCCCAATTTGTCAAACCAGCTCCATCTCTACCTCTCTAAGGCAATATCATAGTCATAAAACCTAAATTTTGGAATGGGCCACATTAGAATGGGTGGCTAAAAAGTCAGGGGAAGCCAAAATCATCCCTTTGTTCTTCCAATCTAAATATATATGTCAATTCTTTTTAGTGTTGCAGCATAGTTCTGAATGGAATGAGGCTCAACCTATTTTGGCTCATTAGTTAGGTTTTTCCATCTTTGTGAGAGATATATCTTTAAAATTTCCTCTTTTTCTTTTTCCTTTACCTCATATTCACTATAAACTACTTCTATCCAAGGCATTCCTTTTAAATTTCCCTTGGGTTTCTTGATTCAACCCTAATGGCTAGGGGGATGTTGGATTCCATTTTCCTATAAGCATTGTATTGTTCTCCCCAACTAATCTCATTTTGCACCCAAGACATGAATTCCCTTAATTGTACATCCCCAACATACAATAGTGGATTCCAATCATGGTCTTGAGTCATAACCTAATTATGCAAATAAAACTCACACAACAAATTATTCATCTCAGGGGAAGCAATTTGATAAGCATTGAAAAATTTCATATGAGTCTCAATGGAAGGGTTCAAACCTGAGAAAATCATTGCTAGCTTAAAAGAGAGATATTTCTTCTTCAAATATAGAGCATAGACTCTTGGAGGGGTCATGCATTCTAAAATTTTGGGTACCAAGGCTGTCATATCATCCACCTTCTTCTTTAAGGTAGCAATTTTTGCATCGTTGTCTTCAATCTCCTCATCTTTCTTTTGAATTTCCTTCTTTAGTCTACATTTATCCTCCTTCCATTCTTCTTCCCTTACTTGCACCTCTTTCCATAAATGTATAGCTACCATGTGCATTGAAAAATTAGGGGGGTTATGTATTCCTACCAGTATTTTCTCTGGCACTAATGCTTGTTCTTCATATGGTACCAACTGTAGGGATATTAATTGTTCTCCCAATTCAGGTTGCAATACCTCTTGTTCCTATTCTTGCTCATGCTACATGATCTCTTGCTATAGGAAATCCTGATTTTCCTCATACCCTTGATTTTCCACTGGTTCTGCAATATCAACAAGATTGACTAGTGTTATGTTTTCCTCTCTCTCAAATATTTCCTCTTCTTTGACATTCACCTGCCCCATTGGAGCTTCTCTCTCCCCCTGTGATATTTCTCTAGACTTAGGGCTTTCCTACAGAGGCATACCAAGGCTAGCCCAACTGGTCTTCATTTTTTGGGAGGGCTTTCATGTTTTTGTTTGGCTATAGGATGAACAGTGTTATCCTTTCTCTTCTTAGAGCTTGGTACTTCTTTTTCTACTGGCTAATTTTTATCCTTTCCTTTTCTCATTTATTCCTCTCTCTTCTATTCCCTAGTTTTCATTAGGATGCCAAGAGGAACATCATCATCAAAATATGGAGAGGAACTTTCTTTATCTAAGTGCTCTGTCCTAGAAGAGCTAATTTCTATGGTTTCTTCTACTACAAGAGGGTTTACACTAGGGCCTATGCCATAGGTTGAAGCACCAAGAGTGGCTTCATCCATGCTCAATCTCCTACTAGACCTATGAGGCTAAGGTAAAACCCTAGGTCACAAATGCTAATTTGATCATTTTTTTATGAATTCTTCCCAGGTCATTCTAGACATATCATGTAGAGACTTCTCAACTAACAATTTAATTAGACAATGGTGGGAAATGGAATTGTCCCTACCTTTTTTAGTCTCAGATGCCATGATTGAAAGAAGGTTGTATAGCATGTTTGACACATTCATCCTCTTCCTGTACCTCATGTGATTCAAAATTTTGAACTGCAGAGAATGCAGATTTGACATGCGACCTTGATAGGTGATGTATCTTATGACATAAATAGCTACCTACTTCCATGGGTCAGGAAAAGAGGTTTGTTTCACACCTTGTTTTTCCACACTAATTGGAGGGTCACCATATTCTATAAATTTAGCCCTAGCTAACCTGGTATCTCTAGAAGCAAGGTAATTTTCACTATCGGCAGGTAACCCTATAACTTCTCCAATCCTTTCTTTAGTTGCCATGACTTCCAACCCTTTTACTATGGCCTTCCCTTCAGACAATGTTTGGGAGAATTCTAGTGCAATGTCTTCGTCAAAACCATCCAACTTCAGGAAGTAGTCTAACCACCTGCAATTTCTGAATTCAACCAGGCAGGATGCATCCTGCAGTAATACATTGTGCACCATGGGTTCATTTTGAATTAACCTACTTCCAATTGTCTATAATCAAACAATCACACTACTATTTACTTCTTGAAATTCTTGTCTGAAAACCAAATTCACCTTCCCATAACACTTGCTAAATTTCTAATGCCAATGTCGACTAAATTTTCCTTTTCTTCTTTACCTTTTATTTACAGCTTCATATTATGACAGAGTCAATAATGTCAAGGAAAGATTAATAAAGGAAAGCTATGATGGAGAGAAATGGTGGTGACAATTGGTGTCACCTCACACATGCGAGCCATCCTCTTAGTCAGATTTCAAATAGGCTCGATTTAAATTTTGCTGATGTAGACCAACATGGACTGACACATGGGAAAAGTTGACATATTTTTCCTCCCCCCCAACCTAAATTTTGGCATGTGTCCTCACATGCACAATGGGAGGATGATAATGTTGATTTGACAGGGGTAGGTAATAATGACATGCTACAGTGAACGTCCATATTATCATACAACAATTAAATGAATGCAATAAAGAAAATTAAGATATAGCAATTAATACACACATACCTGAATGCGTGGAATATTTGTTGTAAATATCATGGAGAAATTACCATTCACCTTTTCAGGAGATAAGCTGAGAAATTAATAAAAATTATGTGGAATGGCATGGAGTGGAATGAAGTGAAATGATGGAAGAGAGAGAAAGGTGGAGATGGATGGGCAGATGGGTGGATGGGTGAATAAGTGGAATCCCACAAAAGTGGAAGTCTTTATTATGACAAGTACATACCTTAATTGTGTAGAAGGAAGGACACTAGGTCCACTTCTTTCACCTCTACAGGAAGCTCGGGTGTTGCATGCTAAGTGAATTGTTGTAGGAACTACTCATTGGAAGTTGGCTTGTGATACAATCTGAGGCGATGACCATTGACAAGCAACTTAAATTTGAATGGGTCAATATTAGTGAGTTGTACAACATGATTAGGGAATACTTCAACAACCTCATATGGTCCTAGCCACCTTGTCTACAATTTTCCTATATTATCCTGGTACCTTAAGTCATAAAGCAGTTCCTAGTCACCTAGCTGTAATTTATTCTCCTTGATGAATTTATCATGCCACTTAATTCTCTAATTCTTCACTATGGTCTCATTTTGATGCAAGGCTACTCTCCTCATCTCATCCAAAGCATTAAGTTGCATGATTCTTTCTCTTTGTGCCTCATAGATATACATCTCCATATTTATTGCAGTCCTAAGAGTCTTATGTTCAAATTCAATGGGCATCATGGTTGTCTTTCCATACAAAAAATCAAATGGAGTGAAGCCTGTAGTTTTTTTCCAAGTAGTTTTGTAGACCCAAAGAGCTTCTGGTAATTTGTTTTCTCAATCCTTTCTATCAATAGTTACTATTTTTGTCAGAATAGCTTCAATTTCTTTGTTGGTCACCTCAATTTGGCCATTGGCCTGAGGGTGATAAGGAGTAAACTTCCTATGTCTTATGTTATACTCATTGACTAGTGTTGCAACAAGGGTTGATGTGAATTGATCCCCTTGATCAGTCACTATCTCACTTGGGACTCCATACCTTGTAAAAATATCATCATAAAGAAATTATGCAACCTTGTTATCTCTTGCATGCTTCATGTCCTTAACTTTTACCCGCTTGGTTACATAATCAGTGCATACCAAGATATAAGATTTAGCATTTGATGGAGGGTCAATGGGTCCTACAAAATCAAATCCCCATTTGTCAAAGGGAGTGATTATTACATGAGGATAAAGTTGCATCTCCTTAGATTTCATTGGCTAGCCCATCCTTTGGCATCTATCACATTTCCTTGTATATCTTCCTACATCCTTGTGGAGTGTGGGACAATAGTATCATGTGCTCAAAATCTTCATTGTTGTCCTCTTGGCTACAAAATGTCTTGCACATGGTTTGTTGTGACATGCATGCAAAATGTCATATTTATCATCTTACCTCACATATCTTCTCATGACATGATCTGGTCTAGTATAAAACAAACATCCAATAGTCGATGAGAAAGGAATTTTTTTCAATGAGTGCCCTTCTCTCTATTAGAGAGAAGTGAGAAGGAACTGTACCTGTGACCAGATAATTAGCTATGTCAGCATACCAAGGTGTTGTTGATGGTCAAAAGAGCACAACAACAGTTAAACATAATATTGCTACTCTGTTTCTCTTGAAAGAGAAAGACAACACATGGATATATTAGCTCCCAAGGTCTTTGTAGTTGGTTCTCAACTGTGCTGATGTTGCTCAATGGTTAATGTAATAGTAATGTTCAAGGGGCCTGCTAGTGTTAAGCTTGTGGATTGTTCTAAGATCGAGCATGAATTTAAACCTATTTTAACTGGGGTTTTTAAAGAAATAGAAAGTGATAGATCATGGTTTTGGTAATGAAAAGAATGATAATTCACCTAACTTAACCAGACTTGTTACCTTTCAAGGAACTACTAACTAAAACTGAAGAACAAAATTAACTTGTGATTAACACATAGTTGCATTCATTCACAGTGTTGATTTCAACAACTGATTATAAGTTACCATTTAAACAAAACACAAAATAACATTTTATTCCTTGAAGACTTCACAAATAAAAGGATTAATCTCAAGATAAATACCATTCTAGAACACAATATGAAGTAGATTAAGGTCTAGTTGCTCCTACCGTCAGTGAAACAGATAAGCAACATTTACAAATCTGGCACAATCACCAGTGTACAAAAAACCTATGTCTCCATATTGTTTCCATCTATACTAAGAGAACTTAAAAATACATTACCATCTATGTTGAATCTAACTCCTACCCTAAGAAGGAAAAAGAAGCTCCTATTACAAAGAATCAGGATGTCGTTCTGTCCCCTCTATTATCTCCTCTATTTCTCTATGTATTCTAAAACTTCTACCTATATATTCCAACTCAAAAACTCTCTAAAAAAAAACTCCCCCTTTTAAGAGAAAGATTACGCCATATATACATCACCTCCCGCAAAGAATGTCGGCCCCTATTTTAGGGTTTACAAAATATCTTCCTCCAGAAGGGTCGGCATCCAGATCTTTTGAATAAAGTTGGTTCTACCTTAAATGTGCATCCCCACTGTCCATATTGGTGAAGGATTTATGTAGGGAGAAACCTTCAGATCTTTTGCAGTTGCCGCATTTACTTCTGGCCTACATGTCCATTTTCGAACTCCAGCAGAGCTGCTTTGAATGCCCTAAAATATCATCATTAATGCAAATCTCTCTTTTGCAAGTAGACCCCAGCTATCACTATGACTCACGGTTTAGTCTTCCTTCCTTTGACCCTCTTCCTGCTCTAAATCTTTCTATGCGTTGACCATCTTCTGGAAGTAGCACCAGACTTTTCATCAGATCCCCGCACTAGTGTTCATCGAGTTGCTCCATCAACTCCTTCATAGAGTGGATCCACACCCATTGTATTCTATTGACCTTCCTCTAGTTTGTAGCTGATCGTTCAAACTATCTAGGGTTCACCTTTAGTTCTATCTGATTAGGCAAACACATCCCACGTGGGATTCCGGGTGGTCAAAAGTTGTTGATACTGGATCATATGTTGGTGAGACACCATTGGGTTGGTGAGACATTACAACAGGCTCCATTAGTTATGCCGAAGGTTTAAAAATGATCGGCATGATCATCGCTAGTCAGTAGGACATCATATCAAGCTCCTTCGTTCTCCCCGAGCTTGTGTTATTTCGGAAAGACCCTATCGGGTTTGACAAGACATTATGCCGAGATCATTCCATGTCGGTGAGACCAGTTTAATTCATCGAGATATTACACCAAAGTGATGCCCCGTCGCCGAGAGCTCATTTCATTTCGGGGAGACCGAGCAAAAAATATGTCGGCAAGACCCTGAGAAATATGATTATGTACATGACTTAATCCTACAAAACAAGGTCTCAATTAGTTCCAAGAGTATATAAAATACACCATTATTTATCATGCCTTCAATTTTAACAAAAAGAAACCCAACTCCAGAGGAGGCGGAAGCAGGACCAAGATAGAACCGGAAACAACACCTACCTTCAAAACTGGTGGGGGTGGAACCAAGAAGAAATCAGAATTGGGACCGGAGTCAGAACGTGAACACACCATGGGAGTGACCATTATTTCTCA
This sequence comes from Sequoia sempervirens, assembly GCA_007258455.2. NCBI lineage: Eukaryota > Viridiplantae > Streptophyta > Pinopsida > Cupressales > Cupressaceae > Sequoia > Sequoia sempervirens. The sequence goes on along the minus strand of VDFB02058242.1, from coordinate 158,525,217 downwards.
GTACAGACCCCATCCCGGTTCCATGTTTGCAAAAGAAATCAAATGCAAAGGATAAAGATGGAAACAAATGCAAGCGGGATCAAAGCAAAAATCAATCCAGGGTGAAACAAAACGGGGGCAGGGGCGGAACTAAATCCGAGATTGAAACTTCTTCAAAGTTTTAGTTTTGGATTCCATCCTAATCCCACCTCTGACAACATAGAAAGAGATGACAAAAGAACAAAAAAGAAAAGGGAAAAGGAAGAAAAACAACCCGCGACCAAATGATCATAATTGGGGCAAAACAAACAAACATGGCAGAACTGGAACTAGAACCAAACCTGAAATAGAAATTTTTTCAAATTTTTAGGTTTGGATTCCGTTCTGGTCCCACCTCTGACAACATCAAAAAAGACAATGAGGAAAGGACAAGGAAGAGAAGGAGGAAGGGGAGGGAAAACCCCATGACAAAAAAAAGAAAGAAAAATCAAAAGAACAAGACACGTAGAACTAGGATCGAAATTGAACCCGAACCTGAAAGTTTCAAGGTTTAGTTCCAGTTCCAGTTCTAGTTCCAGGTCTGCCAGAACAAAATGAAAAAGACGCACGAGATAGAATAAACAAAAGAGGCGAAATCAGGACAGGGGAAGAAATAGAAAGTAGAACTTGGAAGGAATTCCAAGTTCAGTTTCTGTTCCGGTTCCGGGTCCACCAAAACAAAAGAAAAATGCCTAAGGTCGAAAAGAAAACATCCAAGGCATAGAACAAAAAACAAAGGAAGAACGACCAGTGAAGAAGAGAGAGCAGCGGAATCAGACTTGGGATGGAACCCGAGCCAGAAACATTGAAAGAGTTCAAAGTTCATATTTAGCCCTGGTTCTAGATCCGATAGGGCAAAGAAAACTCCCAAGGTAGAAAACCAAAGGCCAAAGGAAAAGAAAAGAACAAGGGGGATCCATTTTTTTCTAGAATAAAATGGGGTGGTTATGCAGGGAATAACAAATGGTGACTCAGCTGGGAAAATGGTTTAACCATTGGTTTAACCATTTTCAAGAAATTGAAGAATTCAACTACCCAGAACTCCTGGTTTATGAACATCACAACTCCACTTAGGTCAGTTTTAACAACCAAGGTTGAGCTAGAATCTCAAATGTAAATCAACACTAGCTACCCCTGAATCTATGTGTGTGCTTGATTGTGCATCACTCTTTTATAAAGTTCTCTTCATCTTTCGAACAAAAATGTGCAAGATTTGAACTACATGAGTTGATCCCCTTTAGCTATTGTGCAATGATATCCTGGGCATTGCTCTGCTACCAGTCAGGCGTCCATAGCCCCAGTGGAGATACCTCTAGTTTTCTCATAGCATTGCTCTACTACCAGCCAAGCGTCTATAGCCTCAGTGGAGATACTGGAATCACCCATTCATATCGAGTCCCATTTTCTTTTAGATAACTCTTTTATTTTTATTTTCTCTTTTCTCTTGGAGTTTTAGATATTTCATTCAATTTTTCTCAATATGTCAGATGTTTAATAGCTGATCTAGGTTGAAAACTACCATGGACTTCATAACAACACCTAGGAATTGGATTTTTCACTCAAATCTTACAACATTATCACCCTAGGACAAATATACCATTAAAAAAGGAGATGATCTTAATGATTTGTGATAGATTCATAGGAGCTAATGAAGGTTATTTACTTTGCACCTTGTTTTTCAAGACCTTTCACAACTCTTATTGGAAATGGGCATAAAACAAAGAATTTAGGACAAAATCACCCAATCAGAAAACCTAAAAATATCTAAACCACTTCTCTCCTAATAACCAAAGTACACTTCAGATAACAACCCACCATTTCAAGATGGAAAGAAACAAACCAGGCCCCAAGAACAAAACAAAATAGACACCAAAGAACAAAGGAAATGAGGGGACAAAAAGAAAGGACCAATAAACAACAGCAGAACTACTTACAAACAAAAAAAACACATTATTTACAAATAGGAAATAAACAAACTATTTACATTAGGAACAACAAAATTATTTACATGTAAAATAGAATTAGCAAGCTTTACGACTTGAAATAATGCTTAAGAAACTACCCATTGACAGGGAAGGGAATGGGTTCTCCAATTAAACTACTTAGTTTGAAAGCATTTTCTTCTAGGATCTCATCAATCTGATAGGGACCCAACCAGAGCTTGTCAAATTTTTGGCGACTGCCCTTCTTTTCACTAGCTTTATCCCATAACAACACAAGGTCAAATATCATGAAAGCATTGATTTTGGCTCTATCAAACCAACATTTGACAATAGCCTGGTGCCTAAAGAATTGTTGCAAGGTGACATCTCTCTGCTCTTCTAATTTCAACAAGGCAGCTAATCTTACTTCTATCCTATCATCACTAGAGTATAATTTTTGCATGAACTCAATGATAGGTATTTACAAATGGATAGGGAACACAGGCTCTTTCCCATACACTAATTTAAATGGTGAAGTCTTTAAAGCAGCCTTGATCCTACTTCTATTTGCCCATAATGCAAACCTCAGCTGGGTGTGCTAATCCCTTGGGCTGTTCTCTAACAATTTCTTAATTACCCCCAAGAGATTCTTATTAGTTGATTCTGCAACTCCATTGCCTTGTGGGTAGTAGTTTGAAGAATATTTTAGAACAATTTTGTGATCATAAGCCCATGAAATGAATTCAGCAGAAGAAAAGGCAGAGCCATTGTCACATACCAATTCAAAGGGTACCCCAAACCTAGTGGTGATGCATTCAGTGAGGAACTTGATCACTACCTATGTTGTGCTATTCTTGCAAGGTATAGCCTCTGTCCATCTTGTGCAGTAATTAGTAGCAGTCAAAATAAACTTGTGTCCTATAGAAGATTTTGGGTTTATTACCCCAATAAAATTTAGTGCCCATTGGATGAATGGTCTTACCTCGTAGATAGGTTGCAATGGCATGGTTGAATGGCATTCTTCTGATGTAGAAATATGACATATGTGACATGTTCTTGTATGATGATGGGAATTTATGAACCCAAATGACTAGTAATAACTAGATATGAGGATCTGGTGTGCCAATGAATCCATGGAACCATGACCTGTGCCGTGTTTCCCATGAAATTCAGTGATCATGCGCTTAGCCTCTTGTTGATCAAGGCATCGTAGGTACACTCCTTCAAAATTCTTCCTATATAGTAATCCTCCTTTAAGCATATAATGAGAGCTCTTCATTCTTAGTGCTCTCCTTTGAGTGGCATTCATTCCCTTTAGACACCGATTATTGAGCATAAAACAAATGATATCAGCATACCAAGGGTCATTTGAGAAGGACTGAGTTGTGTACATTGATGACAAATGATGTTGTCACCAGCATCAGCCATAGATTTAGACAGACCCAAACCTCAGACAAGTTTCATAGGGCGCATCTCTAGTCAAACTCTTGCAAAATGGCCATCCATTTCCATCTTCGTTCTCCCAATTCGCTTTGCATGAGTAGGGACTTCATAGCTACATCAGGGACTACAACAATAATTTGACTTCAGAGGATGTAGTGCCTAAACTTCTTTATAGCTCAGACTAGCACAAAATATTTCTTTTCAAAAGGTGGGTACTTCACCTCAACATTTTTTAATGGAGAGCTCATGAAAGTGATTGGCCTCTCCTCTGCCTCTCCTCTTCATTGAGTTAGGACAGCTGCATAGGAATGTTCAAAAGCAAATGAATAAATATAGAATGGTTTTAAATATTCAGGGCTGGTGAGGATTGTCGCTTCTAAAATGGATCACTTGATCTGTGAAAATGTGACCTTTGCCTCCTCACTCCATTATGTTTTGGCATCTTTTTTCATCATTTTGTTCAATGGTTTTACAATTTATGCAAAACCCATGATGAATTTTCTCACGAAGTTGATCTTTTCGAAGAAAGATCTCATCTCCTTCTTGCTTCCTAGCCGGGTTATCTTGAGGATGGACTCAACTCAATCTGGGTCAATTGATATTCCTCTTTCTAAGATTATGTGTCCCAAAAGCTTCCCTTCAAAAACTCCGAACACACACTTTTTGGGATTCAAGGAGATGCCATACTGGATACATCTTTGAAGAACTTTGGCTAAGTCTGTAGCATGGTTCAATCTATCCTTGGAGAAAACAATCAGGTCATCCATGTAAACAATAATGCATTTACCAATTAGATTTTTGAATGCTATGTCCATGGTGCACTGAAAAGTTGTTCCAACGTTTATCAAACTGAATGGCATTCTCCTGTATGCAAATGTCCCCCACTTTGTAGTGAATGTTGTCTTCATTTTGTCTTCAGGGATAACCATCACCTGATTGTATCCAGAATAACCATCTAGGAATGATATCATCTGAGACCCATTGACAGTCTGCAAGACTTCATCCAGTGAAGGGAGTGGGTAGTTGTCTTTCTCTGAAGCTCTATTTAGATTTCTGAAGTCTACACACAGCTTGATCTCTTCATTTTTCTTACGGACTGGAACTAAGTTAGCCACCCATGTTGAATGTCACATAGGGAAGATTATCCTTGCAAAAAGCAATTTCTAAACCTCTTTAAGGATCAGTGGTTCAATCAAGGCGTTGATAGGGCACTACTTCTATCAGAAGGGTTTAGCTTCGGGCTTCAGAGGGATAGTATGAGTCATTATAGAAGCATCAAATGTCTTTAGGTATTCATATTCCATGCTATTGTAGTAATATCTTTCTTAAGTGCCATCAATATGTCTTTTTTGATTGTTTTAGGGCAAGCTTTCCCTATGGAGATATTCCTTTCAGGGCCAAAATCAGCTAGGTTAACAATTTCATATTCACCTCCTTTATCTTCAGTTGATATCTTCTCTCAAGCCTTGGGGTCTAAATCAAAAATTCTTTCAAAGGCCACCATTCCCTTAGGAATGATATTGCCTTTTAAATTGAGGACTCCTTCCTTATCACAATATTCAGGGTTCCAATCTCCTTGATCCTTGTTGGACTCATCAATGATCTATCCTTCAAAAACATCCAAGCTCGCTAGAAAAGCAAGAATATGTCGATCATCATCAAAGACTTGAAAGTTCCTAACATTATCAGGAAGAACAGGGGTGAAAATCAATTCCACTAAGAATTTATTAAGCTTGGAGCCTTGCATAGGTTTTAGGGTACTTGCAGCAATAGCTAATGAATCAGCTATCTGATTCTCTTCTTTAGGGATTAAACTAATCCCAAAAGCATCAATCTTCAATCAGGTTCCATACCTGATTTCGATATGTTTCCAACCTTTTGTTGTGGCATGTGTATTGGTTGCACACTTGCCTGATAACTATTTATGAGTCTCCCTTGACCATCAAGGCTATGAATTTCTTCTTATGTGCAAACATCAGTCCCTATGCCAACACTTCATATTCTGCTATGTTGTTAGTGCACTCGAACTGCAACCTATAAGAAGCAAAGAAGGTTTTCCCTTTTAGGCTAGTTAGTTCAATCCCAACACCACAACCTGTCTTAGATTTGGATCCATCAAACGTGAGGGTCCACAACTAATCATGAGCTGGGGTTGATCCTTTTGAGGTCATTATGGGAACTTGGAGAGAATGAGTCAGGGGAGGGGTTACTTGATCTCATGGATCAGATATAGGGAATGGGTGTTCAATAGGTTTTTTAGGTACACTTTCCAATTATTGCACAACTATATCATATGATCTATGGCTATCCTTCTTACAGTCATTTGTTTCTTTGGTTAACCCCTTGGGTTTTGGTATATTCATGGGTGCAGGGGTGTCAAACAAACCTTGGGGTTGTTCATCATGAATACGCTAATTTAGAAATGTGTTTGGGGTAGGTTCAATTTGAGAAGGAACTTCCGTTGAAGGTATCCTATCCTTGGTTAATATTATTGCTTCCTTGGCTTTGAACGAGAAGTGATCTACAACGGTCTCAGGGTGATTTAGGCTAGCATCCTCAGCTTGGGAAACATGATTTAAAATGTCAATGCAGGGTTGGCAAGTCAATTCAGAATGATTTTGGTAATGCACCCTGCACCAATTAGGGAGTAAAAGATTTTGTAGATCGGTATCTTCCCCTAAGACCAGTTGATCCTTTTGTAGCTTGTTGACTAATGCTTATTGGTTTTCATTAATCATAGAATCAAGGAACTTTCATATTGGCAATTCTTTAGGATCAAGAATAGAAAAGGTTAAAATTTCCTGTCTTTTATAAACCCCTATCCCAATTTTGAAATAGGCTACCTCACTGGGGCAATCATATTCAGTGATGACATGTTTGAGGTGGGGCTCACTTTCAATCCTAATATATGTGGTAATTCCCCCCCATGGTAACCACATATGTGAAAAGTCGAGGGAGAGATATCCCCCTATTCCTTTCATCAAATCTCTGCTCAACAGCATACCATAGGTCTCAGGAATGTTTGCTACTTGAATGTCTATGTTGGTTTGAACCCTAGGGTCTAACCCTACTTGCACATGTATGTTTCTCAACTCTCCCACTACATTAATCTCTGTTTTGTCAAGTTGGATGACCTTCTTATTTGTTTGAATAGGGTTCAATCCCAACTTCTTGCATATGGAAAATGGCATAACATTGGATGAAGTCCCTGAATCTAATAGAAAATTATGTAGGTTCTTCCCACAAATTCTTAAACTCAAAAGAAATGGTGGAGTACCTACCTTGTTTTTGTACAAGGCTGCATTCACGTCCCCAGTAGGTGCCGCCTTGTTTTTCCCTTTTGATTTATCAACTTGCTCCAAGGCTTTCAGCACTATCTCCTACTGGGCAAGGCACCACTTTAGGATGTCAAAATATGACAAAGAAGTTTTATGTTTCTGCATCTCTGAAACAATATCAAATTCTACATTACAACTTGCACTACCTTTGAAAACACCAGAGGGATTACCCTTGTTATGGAAGTCAGGCGGGCCTTTTCATGGAGGAGGTTTATTATCAGCACTCTGATTTGGAGGAACCATGTGATTAGGTGTTGCTAATGAAGTGAATGGACCCTTACTCTGATTTCTTAGGAAGTGTCCTCCTTTTGTCTGAAAGGCTTGGGCATTATATGAATCTTCCTCTAGTTCGTTCTCCTCTTTCCTTTGGAATGAAGGTTCCTCCTCAAAGAGGTCATAAGTCATTGTTGTATCTACTGAGCCGCCTTCTTTGTGAGGATTCCCTTGGAATGTTTGGGCATCTTCCTATGCCATCTTGACAACTTTCTCCATTTCAGGGTAGTTCACCTCAAAATGGGTTGCAGTATCATGCAGCCTACACCAATTAGTCATAAAGTTGAGGTCAGCCACGTTTGTGTTTGCAGTATGTGATCTCTCCTTATTAGCTTGATAGTTATGAGAAAATCCACCATTATTGGGCCCTGTATTCCATTTTCTGTTGTTATTTGGCCTTTGGTTATACCCTCTATTTTGGTTTTGATACCCTTGGTTAGAGGAGTTTTGGCCTTGATAGCCCCTTTGGTTGTAATTGTTATGATTCTGATAGTTACCCTATTTTTTGTTGTTTTGATTAGGGTAGTTACCTTGGTTTTGGGAGGGGTTCAATCAAAGCTGAGCCATGTCATTTGTGACTTGGGACAACTTTTTCTTCAAGGTTTCTACCTCATTTGTAAGCTAAACTATCTTTTCACTTTCCACACTCTTAGCAACAGGTAGCTAACCACCATGATTTGGTGTTCCAATTTGGTTATGATGACCATGGGAACTTTGAGGAACCTATGGTTGTTAGAAGAAGTCAGGAGTTCCATTAGCAAAGAATGGGATAGGTGGTTGAGTTTGCAATTCAGACATAGTCCCGTAATGGGAAGGAGACATCCCTGGGATAGTGTTGAATAGAGGGGTTGGGCTATGCATTTGATATCCTATTGAAGGGAAACCTCCTCCCAGACTTCCTTGTTGAGAACTAATTTGTTGCTCTAGCTTGATAGCTAGATGATAGACTTTGGAGAGGGAATCAATGTCTACAGGCTAATAAGTCCTTTGTAGGAACAAGCCAAGCAAGGGATCTATAACTCTAAAATATGCTAGAATGGCACTATTCTCAGTAACTAGATAGGGATCCTGCAGCCTCCTATACATTCGTTGGAACCTGGTATTGAATAAAGGCAAGGATTCACCTGGTTCCTTCCTGATGGTAGCAAATTGGTGGTACAAAAGGGCTAGATCCACATAAAACCTGAACTGATTGATGAAAGCATTCTCCAAGTGCATCTAGGTTAGAATAGAACCTTGCGGAAGATTAAGATACTAGTTGTATGCCATATCCCCTAAGGAATAAGGGAACAACCTACAAACTACATCATAGTCAACTATCTGAGCTCTGGTACAAGCATCCTTAAAAGCTTGTATGTGCTCTTCAACACTCCTTGATTCACCATGAATGTATTTGGAACATAATTTCTCAGGATTCTTAGGCATATTGTGAAGACCTCCAGGAATAGTCCGCAATGGAGAGGGATTATTCTAAAAAAAATGCCATTGGTAGCGATGGTGGTGGTTGAGCCAACTATTGTATGGGTTGAACCAGCTATAATGACAATTGAGATGGATTCAATGATGGGTTGATGGAAATCCACTGGGGTATTGGTGAAAAACCTGGTGGGGTGAGCAGAGCTGATAAGGGTGGCATGATGGTTGCCCTAGTCTTGTGAATCTTGTACCTTGTTGGGTTCTTAAGTTATATCAAAGGTGGTGGATTTTCAACTGATCAAAGGACTCTATGGGACCTTTTTGGTGAGAAAAACCCAGTATTATCCAAATTTCCCTTCTAGGCCCTCCTTCTAGCACTAGCTTCTGTTGATGGTCAAAAGAGCATAGCAACAGTTAAATAGAATATTGCTACTCTGTTTCTCCTGAAAGAGAAAGAAAACACATGGATATCTTAGCTCCCAAGGTCTTTGTAGTTGGTTCTCAACTGTGCTGATGTTGCTCAATGGTGAATGTAATAGTAATGTTCAAGGGGCCTACTGGTGTTGAGCTTGTGGATTGTTCTAAGATTGAGCATGAATTTAAACCTATTTTAACTGGGGTTTTTAAAGAAATAGAACAAGATAGATCAAGGTTTTGGTACTCAAAAGAATGATAATTCATCTAACTTAACCAGAATTGTTACCTTTCAAGGAACTGCTAACTAAAACTGAAGAACAAAATTAACTTGTGATTAACACACAGTTGCATTCATTCACAGTGTTGATTTCAATAACTGATTATAAGTTACCATTTAAACAAAACACAAAATAATATTTTATTCCTTGAAGACTTCACAAATCAAATGATTAATCTCAAGATAAATACCATTCTAGAACACAATATGAAGTAGATTTAGGTCTGGTTGCTCCTACTGTCAGTGAAATAGATAAGCAACATTTACAAATCTGGCACAATCACCAGTGTACAGAAAACCTATGTCTCCAGATTGTTTCCATCTATATTAAGAGAACTTGAAAATACATTACCATCTATGTCAAATCTAACTCCTACCCTAAGAAGGAAAAATAAGCTCCTATTACAAAGAATTAGGATGTCATTCTGTCCCCTCTATTATCTCCTCTATTTCTCTATATATTCTAAAACTTCTACCTATATCTTCCAACTCAAAAACTCTCTAAAAAAAAAACTCTACTTTTTTAAGAGAAAGATTACGCCATATATACATCACCTCCTGAAAAGAATGTCGGCCCCTATTTTAGGGTTTACAAAATATCTTCCTCCAGAAGGGTTAGCATCTAGATCTTTTGAATAAAGTTGGTTCTACCTTAAATGCACATACCCGTCATCCATATTGGTGAAGGATTTCTGCCAGGAGAAACCTTCAGATCTTTCCCAACTGTCGCATTTACTTCTAGCCTCCGTGTCCATTTTCAAACTCTAGCAGAGCTACTTTGAATGCCCTAAAATATCAACATTAATGTAGATCTCTCTTTTACCAGTAGACCCCAGCTGTCACTATGACTCACAATTTAGTCCTCCTTCCTTCAGCCCTCTTCTTGCTCTAGATCTTTTTGTGCGTTGACCATCTTCTGGAAATAGCACTAGAATTTTCATCAGATCCCCACACCAGTGTTCATCGAGTTGCTCCATTAGCTCCTTCATAGAGCAGATCCACATCCATTGCATTTTGTTGACCTTCCTCTGGTTTGTAGCTGATTGGTCAAACTATCTAGGGTTCACCTTTAGTTCTATCTGATTGGGTGAACATATCCCACGTGGGATTCCTGGGTTGTCAAAAGTTGTTGATACTGGATCATATGTTGGTGAGACACCATTGGTTCGGTAAGACATTATAGTGGGCTCCATTAGTTATGCCGAAGGTTTAAAAATGATTGGCAAGACCATCACTAGTTGGCAGGATGTCATATCGAGCTCCTTCATCCTCCCCGAGCTCGTGCTATTTCAGCAAGACCCTATTGAAGTTAGCGAGACATTATGCTGAGATCATTCCATGTTGGTAAGACCAGTTTAATTCACTAAGACATTACACCGAAGTCACGCCCCATCGCCAAGAGCTCATTTCATTTTGTGGAGACCTTGCTGGGTCGATGAGATGTTACACCGAGCTCAACATGCTACACCGAGGGCACAAAATATGTCAGCGAGACCCTAAGAAATATCATTGTGTACATGACTTAATCCTACAAAACAAGGTCTCAATTAGTTCCAAGAGTATATAAAATACACCATTATTTATCATGCCTTCAATTTTAACAAAAATAAACCCAACTCTGGCGGAGGCGGAAGCGGGACCAAGACAGAACCAGAAACAAAACCTACCTTCAAAATTGGCAGGGGCGGAACAAGAAGAAATCATAATCGGGACTAGAGTCAAAATGGGAACATGCCATGGGAATGACCATCATTTCTCAATACAAACCCCATCCTGGTTTCGTGTTTGGAAAATAAACCAAACACGAAGGACAAAGATGGAAGCAAACGCAGGCGAGATCAGAGCAAAAATTGATCCCGTCCAAAACAAATCAGGGGCGGGGGCAGAACTAAATCTGAGATTGAAACTTCTTCAAAGTTTCAGTTTCAGATTCCATCCCAATCCCACCTCCAACAACATAGAAAGAGACGACAAAAGAATGAAAAAGAAAAGGAGAAAGGAAGAAAAACACCCCGTGACCAAACAATCAGAACTGGGGAAAAACAAATGAACATGGCGGAACTGAGAAAGGGACCAAACCCAAACCAGAAACTTTTTCAAAGTTTTAGGTTTGGATTTTTTTCCAGTCTTGCCTCCAACAATATCCAAAAAGACAATAAAAAAATGACAAGGAAGAGAAGGAGGAAGGGGAGGGAAAACCTCACGAAAAAACAAAAGAAAGAAAAAGAAAAAGAATAAGACACGCAGAACCGGGATTGAAACGGAATCCAAACCTGAAACTTTTGAAAGTTTTAGGGTTCGGTTCCAGTTCCGATTCCAGGTCTGCTAGAAGAAAACAAAAAGACGTGTGAGATAGAATAAACAAAAGAGGAGGAACAAGGACCGGGGAAGAAATAGAAAACAAAACTTTGCAAGAATTCCAAGTTTGGTTTCCATTCAGGTTCTGGGTCCGCCAAAACAAAAGAAAAATGCCTAAGGCCGAAAAGAAAACACCTAAGGCACAAAACACAAAACCAAAGGAAGAACGACCAACAAAGAAGAGAGAGTAGTGGAATCAGACTCGGGATGGAACCCAAACCAGAAACATCGAAAGAGTTCAAAGTTCAGATTTAGCCCCGATTCCAGATCTGACCAAAGGCCAAAGGAATTGAAAAGAACAAGGGGGACCCATTTTGTTCCAGAATAAAATGGGGTCATTATGTAGGGCATAACAAGTGTTTTCACATTGATGGAGAATACATGCTCATTAGGAAAATAGTCATCTATAGCTTGATTATCCTCTGATGTATTCAGCCTTGAAAGAAACTCTACAACAACATTGGCCTTCCCTAGTTTATCCACAATGGTTATGTGAAACTCTTGCATCAATAACAACCTTATTGCTAATCTACCTGAGATCAATGATTTATTCATGAGATATCTAATGGATGCATGATCAGTGTGCACAAATATTTGGTAACCTGATATGTAATTCCTGAATTTGTTTAGGGAATAGATCACTGCCAACATTTCATTTTTTGTCACTATATAGTTGAATTCATCTCCTTGCAAATTTTTGCTAACAAAATAAATGGAATTTTCAATAGCTCATTCTTTCTTCCCTAAAGTTGCTCCTTACACATAGTCTAATGCATTTGTATGGATGTGGTAAGGAAACTCCCAATTAAGACCTTTAAGTATAGGAGCATGAGTCAAGGTTGCCCTCAAATCAGAAAATTCCCTGTCATAGTCTTTTGTCCATTGAAACTCGACATATTTGGTGAGAAGAGTATACAATGGTGCTTATTTTTTGTTCAAATACTTGATTAAATGCTTATAATATCCTACATGACCCAAGAAACTCCTACGATCCTTTTTTTGGCAAGTGTGGGTAGATTTGTGATCACCTCAATCTTTGCAGGATCTACCTGAATTCCTTTGTAAGGGTTGTAGTGGCCAAGAACTACACCTTCCAGCATCATCATGAAACATTTTTTACTGTTAAGAGATAGATTTTGGTCTTGAAATCTCTATAGGACTCTGCTGAGGTTTTCCAATGCCTAATTGAAATCAACACCATAGGTGGTAAAGTCATCCATGTAAATTTCCATGCAATCAAGAGAGATATCTAAAAATATGTTGATGTTTTCCCTTTGAACATAAGCCTAATGGTAGTACTGAGTAGGCATAGGTCCCCCATGGAAAGTTAAATGTGGTCTTCTCCTAGTGCTCAAGTGCAATTTGGATTTAGTTGTAGCCACTAAATCCATTTTTTTTTAAAAAGTACTACTTTCCTGCAAGTGAGTCCAAAACTTGATCTATGAAAGGTAAGATAAAATGGTCCTTTTTGGTGGAAGCATTGAGTTCCCTCTAATCAAGACAAACTTTCCATTTCCCTCCTTTTTTAGGCACAATCACCAATAGAGACACCCACTGGCTATGTGAAATTAGGTAGATAAATCCCGCATCTAGCAATTTCTATAGTTCCCCTTTTACAATTTCTCTCAAAGCAGGGTTTATTCTTCTTTGTGGTTGCCTCACTGGGGTACAATCATTTCTGATGTAAATCCTATGAGTTCAAAGCTTAGGTTCCAATAACTTCATATCATGATATTCCCACACAAATTCATGTTGGTGGGTCCTCAATAAGTTTTCCAATAACAATTGTTGTTCTTCACTTAGTTGCTATTAATATTAACATATTTTCCTTCTGACACCTGCACTTGTGTAGTTAACTCTATCATAGTTGCTTCATTAATGCATGGTACCTTGAGTTCATATGACAAAATGTATGGGACATACTTTTTGTTGCAAGAATTCTGACTACAGGAAGAGTGGCTACAGGAAAAATGTCTACAGGAAGAGTGGCTACAAGAAGAGTAGGCAGAAGTGTCTTGACTGGAGTAGTAGAATGAGAAGATGATGCTTCCTGAACTTCACAATGGTTCTGAATGATATTATCCAATAATTCATCTTCTTCTTGAAGCTGCATGAAAGAGCTTCTGGCTAACATCATAAGTTTCCCCACAGAATTAACTTCCTCGGCCTCTTCACCAACATGTGGCTATACAAAATTATCCTCATCATGGGATGGCTAAGTAGGAGGATAAAGAAAAATTTTTTTTGGTTCTCTTCTCATAAAAAATGGTCATGTGACTTGACCAAAATACAATATATGCATTTGCAATTGCTAATCATGGCCTTCCAAGAATAATGGGTTACCCGCCTAGTGTAGCTTTAGGAGAAAGAATCATGAAGTTTTTTGGGTACTCCCAAGAGTCTAGAATTACCATAAGGTCCTCCACTATACCATTAGGCTTAACACTAGAACTATCAGGAAGTTGTAGGATAGTAGGAGTAGATCTAATGCTTGTAACATTTATTTTTTGTAGGATTTCCTTAGTCATTACATTTATTAATGCCCCTAAATCAATAAGAGAATTCTTTATTTGACTACCTTTTCTAACAACTACTACCACAAGACTACCTGGGTCATTGTACTTGGGGATAGTCACTTTCCCAAGCATGATATTAGCTAGTTGTCCCACCACATGAACTGTAGTTGGGTCTTTCTTTTTCCTTCCTAGCTTCTTTAGTCATGCTTCTTTGATTTCCTTACCATAGATTGGGACATCCTTTATGGCATGAAATAGAGGTATTTGGACACATATATGGTTTAGCTGATCCAATATGTCAAAGGTTGTGTCCTCTTTTCCTTCATTTTTCTTGGAAACCTCCAATCTTTGAGGAAATGGTGGTTTTTGTTTAGTTTGCTTGACTTGGACTACTTCAAGATCTTTAGGTTCACTTGGTTGAATGGGATAATTTAGAGGTTCCTCATCCTCTTCCATAGGAAGCTCAGTAATAATGGGCTTGTAAGGGGCTAGTAAAGTAGTTCCTAAACACAAGTGGATGTCACTTACACTCACAACAAACATAGGGAATTGATTTGAACCAACAAAGTATATAAGTTGCTGTTGTGATTTGTTATTTGGATTGGGTGTGGGATGATTTGGTAGCTAAGTACGTTTAGGTGGATTTGAGCTTGGATTAGTAGGAGGAGGAATTATAGCAGGTTGTTGGGGTTGAGAAGGTGTCTACATGTAACTGGTTGTCTGCATTGGTCATTGTTGTCCTCTCCTCCATTGATTTTTTTGTTGCCAATTTCCTGGAGGTGGCTGCCAATGCCCTTAAAATTGCTACCAATTCCCTTGAGGTTGTTGCCTTTAGGGAGGATATTTTTGAATATTGGGCCAAGCATTTGGATGGTTATTCTGAGGCTGTGGTGGATATCCTCCATAGTTGGATGGATATGGGGGCTTCCATTGGTTTCCAGATGAATAGGAATTGAAATATGGCCTAGCATAAGATAGTGGATCTAGTGGCATACCTTGTCTTGGAGCCCATGTCCTCATTTGTGCAACAAAATAGACTTTATCTTATTCAATCTAGATTGGTTTGACCTTAGGTGGAATCTGCTTACTTTCAATATTAGCTACCATCTTGCATCTACAGTC
Organism: Sequoia sempervirens; assembly: GCA_007258455.2. Taxonomy (NCBI): domain Eukaryota; kingdom Viridiplantae; phylum Streptophyta; class Pinopsida; order Cupressales; family Cupressaceae; genus Sequoia; species Sequoia sempervirens. The sequence goes on along the minus strand of VDFB02058242.1, from coordinate 158,510,117 downwards.
GTTCTTCTTTTGTCTGCAATGGCGGAAATACTCTGCTAACATATCCTTTTCCTCCTCTTGTTTCTTCTTGTCCTAAAGTGTATCCAGCTAAGTAGCTAGATTGTTTATAATTTCTTGCTTGAAATCAACCAACAAGTGTGTGATCTCCATCCTTGAAAGTCCACTGGTAGATGAATTACCCATAGAGGATTCGTATGCTCTTCCTTTCTTTGAAGCTGCCCTAGAATAGTTTTGGCATATTTTCTTGATGTCATCCCAAGGAACTTGGGTGATATATCCTCCTACCATCATGTCCAAGGCATCAATGCAACTATCATTAATTCCTCTTTGGAAAAAAATATTTTGTGAGTCTTCATTGAGTGTATGGTGTGGATATTTTTGTAGAAAAAATAGAAACCTTGAAATGTAATCCTCCAGGCTCTCATCTTCCTTTGGCTGCATCCTAAAAATCTCATCTCCTCGCATGTCATTGCCCCTACAATATTCTTTTTACTTCTCAAGGAACTTTGTCTTCATTTCCTCCCAAGTTTCCAGAATATTTCTACCTAGGCTCATAAACCATTTTAATGTTTCCTCTTTCAAGGTGGTAGGAAATAGCTTAAGCCTATGGGAATTGGTGGTATACTCATAACTCCTGCAAAGTATATCAAAATCAAACAAGAAGGTATCAGGATCTTATGTAACAAGTCCATAAAACTTAGGAAGGGTTGAAGCATGGATATTTTTGAGATTTTCAACTTCATTCTAATTGGAAATGGGGAAAGTAAAATATGGTTGGTTAGGTCTATTTCTATTTGCATCACCCATGCCTGCTTGATGTAGTACCAAAGAAAAGGGATTCTCAAGCTGATTTTGATCTTTAGAGGAAACTTCAGAACTGGTCAAATCAATAAATGCATTAGCAAAAGGGTGTGGATATTCTTCTTCTTCTTCTCTTGGTAGGTTCTAATATTTAACTAACTAGAATGGATCAGGATTTTTAGGAAGGAATCTCCCATCAACATCTATCCTTCTTCCTCTAGGCATGCGGTACCAATTCATTATCAGCCAACTCACACAAAGAATTGGAAAAAGAATGGTGGATCATTAATTTCCTAAATGAGGGGTATACTAAGAACAACTTTTAGAAATAATATAGTAGGAAAGCTATCAATGACTCCAAAGAATTTCCTAGTTTGACACCATCCCTGACAATGGTGCCAAAAATGTCGGCCTCCTACAATGATTTAACAACTAGGCCTTTACAACTATGATTCAGAGATTGGAAATATAACCTGAATAGCTATTTCAATCATCATGAAGGTGTATTTAAATTTTCAACCCAAGGACATGAAGTCGAAATGGGTCAGCACAGTATGTGCACTAGGAACCCAAAGTAGCCATTTTCATTCTATAGCTAAGAAAGACACAATGTTAAAATTAAATTACTTGGAAAGGAAAAACATAAATGTTGAACATCAACCAACAACTATACTAAGCTGAAATACATGAAAGGAATGAAAATATGAGCAAAAAAATAGGAAACTACTCTGTCTATTTGGCTACAGGAACATTCACATAATGGAATTCTTGTGGCTACAGGAATAGTCAGTGCTAGATTCTTAACTAATTACTGAACATAAAGTAATAACTAAACTAAACTAAGCTAAAGGATAGATTACTCACCAAGTGGGACCCCTTGGATGAGTATCCTATAAAACTAATGCAAACTTAGATACTCAAACTTAGAAATTTATTTTATTCACTAGAATTCATGAGTACAAAAGAGTAGCATAACTGTATTGCTAAAAACTTAGGAATGCAAGTACATCATCAAGTCGTGCATCCTATTGAGAAGTAGCATATGATCCTTATTTATAATACCAACTAAGCAAGGCAGTCAACTCCACAAACTAGTATGACCTCATTTTAGGGAAAGCAAAGAAAGTGGAGCGACAGTTACACATGCATGGAATCCGGTCAGACATGCATGTCCAAATGCAGATTTAGCACAATAGTAACACCCGCATTTGCTCAACAACATTAAATTCCATTTATAAGGTAGTTACAACTCGAATTGCATGAATAATCTCTCACCATCAACCTTTGTTGACCTTTGAATGATTCCCCTATTGAACGTTATGGCACATGACTAGCTAGCGGAATCTTCTCAATGTCCTAGGTCTCTAATCATATATGGATGGCAATATTAGTCTACACAATAATCACACATTTATAATTATCTTAAAGAGAATTCATTAACCGCCTACAAAATTAATATAGATAGTCCATATAACATGCCAATTTCATTAAAGATTTAAAGAAATAAGATTAGGCCCAATGTCTATAGTTTTGAGGAAATGTCATAAAAATATCAACACTTAACATCAAGGTCCATGACAACTTCAGCAAATAAATCATAAAGTCTACCCAAAATTAGACCATAAACTAGACTCATCAGTGTTGTTGTGCTCTTTGGAGTTGCTTGGTGAGTTTATTTTGCATATGGCGTTGTGATTTAGTGCAAGAAACCATTAAGGTGTTAAATTATTTTTCTCAACTTTTTCAGATTCTCAGCCCTTTTTTGCATTATTTCTTCCTGAGTATTTTGAGAAGGCTTCATTTGTAGTATTTGGTAGTTTCTAATTTTTGTTGAAGGTTAATGTATTTTTATTCTTGGAGATTTGTCATAGTTCATTATGGGGTTTTCATTTCATCATGTTGTGACTATGTTGAAAAGGGGAAACTATAAACAATGGAGAGATGGTATCATAAAAAATCTTAGATGGCTTCATTTTTTACCACCTTTGTATAATATTGTTCCCCCTCTTGGTATAGATAGTAAGAAATTTTCAAAAGGGATTATGTCTTAGGAGTTATTGAATTGTATATTAATGGTGCCAATTTCAATGTTATTGATCATTTTGATTGTCCTCATGTTCTTTAGACTAAAATTTGGGAGATACATGGAGATATTGATACTTTTCTATTCCTAGATGATAATATTTTAGATTGTCTTGTGCCTCTTCATTTTTTGAACAAGATACCCTATGATCATGCTATGATGTAGGAGTTTGAAAGTTTGGAATACTTTGACTCTTTAAATGATGATTACAAGGGTTCTTTAGATTCTCCTTCTTCTCTATCAGGGACAGTTGATGTACCTTCACCTTAAGTGATTAATTGTGTAGAGTCATTGATTGAGGCTCCTATCATTCCCAAACAATAGGATTCTCATTGTCAAGTCTTGATTGGGATTTGTATTTGTAGGAAATTGGTTCATTGTTCATGGAATCTCACATTTCTGACTTGGATGACATATTTCATGGCATACCCTTTCTATTTGATGAGAGTTGTGGTACAACTGTTGTCAATCCATTTCTATCTTTGGATATTGTTCAACATTAGTTTCTAGTGGTACCTTTTTTGTGACCTCCTATTGTGATTGGGCGTGTTCTTGATTGGTTTGTGGTATCATCTACCAAGGCCTTGGTGACACATGAGAATATTTCTAGATCAATCATTTCTAAAGATTGATGATGGTTTCCTATAGAAGATCATGAGGGATTCTAAGTTGGGGAGATGCAACTAGCCATTGAACTAAGCCTAATGACTTGTTTCCTAAGTGACTCCATCCTTCATTATCATTCTAGTTTCTACCTAGAAGAAGGTACATGCACTCTTATGGCTTATTAGGGTCATTAGAGATCTCCCAAAGTGAGTCATCATTATTTTTATGTTTCATTTATGCATATTATTCTAGTGCATTAGATTAGGGTTTATTCCATTTTAGCTCTCATAATCTTAGAAACAATTAATATTAGGGATTTCACACACATTTCCATTTCAAATCTATACTCTCTATCAATTTTTAATTAACAAAATAGGTTTTGACCAAAGAAAACCCTCATAAGCAAATCAACACAATATTTTGTCTTAAAAAATTCTAATAGGTTCAGATCTAAAAGTGAAGTTTGGAATCATAGGAAGGAACTGTAGAGATAGGAGAATAATTTAAGATCATGATTTTTTCAGAATGGAAGAATGGGACTAAATTACCCATCTGGGTGTATGAGTCTAGGTATAGCCCTTTTGTTAGCTTTCTATAGATCCTAAGCATTCACTAGAAGATTCTAGATTCTTCCCAGATTCTTGCAAAAGGACTAAATCACCCTACCTAGCATATGAGTCCTAGTGCAGCTTAAAACAACATATTTCCAAGGTTTTTAGAACTTGTTTTGACTTCTTGATTCTTCCAGGTACTTCTTTGCTTCATATTGTTTGTAAATTTGATTTAATGCTTTCAAGTTTATAGCATTTTGTGAATAAGAGTTTGCATGTTTTATTTGAAGCTTCATTTATTGGTAAACCCATGTCCAATCACATAAGGAAACCCCTAGTCCTTCCATCAATTGAGTCACTTGGTTGAGGGATCTTGGTTTCCTAATGAACTAAAGTGTGAAATAGGTCCAAGTTCCATCTCCCAAAGGTGGACCCCATATTTCCTTTGTTTTCACCATTATGGATATATGCTTTAGTAAGTTTTGGATTGTTAGAAACTAAGATCAAACATGCAAATCAAAAAACCTTCCACAAAAGAGAAAGTAAAATAAAAGCAAAGCTATTGCAAGAAGATGTGGAAATAATATTATTCAGGAATTCATTAAATTACATGAGATGATTTTCTTTATAAAATAAATATATGCATAACCCTAGTATCTTATCTTGAGCCACAAGATAGCTCAACAAGATAAGGATGATAATTATAACCTAGGAATTAGAATATTTCCTAAGTAAACATGCAAAATTAAATATTAATACACCAACACCCCCCATAAGTGCAACTTAGGGACTAAAAAAGCAACCAAAAACTAGAATGAAGAAATGAAATGGGTCCCAAAGGATCAGGTGTGCTGTAAATGCAATGAATGAAAGAGAGGAGAAAACCAATGGGACAAAACCCTCCTACAATGAGATGAACTCCAACAAAGAATCACTAGAAGAACACTATGGAGTAACATTGGAACCTGAATCCAGAAAGAAAGGAAAGATACTTCTGTCTACAAGAAACCAAAGAAGAATCATAGTAATGCAACAACAAACCCAATGGATGGAACATTGGAAAACTCACAAAACAACCAACCCTAGAATAAGAAATAAATAGTAGAATTGAATGATGTGATAAATGAAGTGAATTCAAGTTTCACCCTTCCAACTTCCAAAACATCCAAGTTCTCTCCAAAACACCCATCGGGAAAAATTAGGGAATAATGATAAACCTGGGACAGATATAGATATAAAGTGCATGCACAACATAGAGCTCCTCAATACCTTTCCAATGCCAAAGATAGTGAAAATCAAAAATTTGGAAAAAATTTTATGAGCTCTGATACCATGTTAGAAACTAAGATCAGACATGCACAAGAAAAAACCTTCCACAGAAGAGCTAGTTGGAGGGGCCCAGTGGGGGCTGAGCAGGCCGGTGGCCTTTGGGTGGTGCCGCTTGTCTAAGTGGCTAGGGGTGGCTATCGGGAAGAGCAGAGGCAGTGGAGTTATTTTAAACTAGAGGCACTAGCATGGTTCCCAAAAATGTGTTTTTTTTTAATTTTCATTTTTCATTCCTTGAGAAGCAAGCTGGGGAGGCCGTACGACCTCCCTAGCAATTTTTTTTTTCCTCAGAATCAACTTTCTCCAAAATTGATAAAATGAAAGGTGTTCTTAGGGTTTTTGGCTACTGCAAATGCAATGGGGACCTCCGTTTGTGCCCAAAATGCTCCAAAAAATCAACTACCCCCAGAGCTTGCAAAAAATCACCGAGATTGAAACCCTCATGGATCTGGAAAATGATGACCAAAATTAGAAAAATAAAAGCCAATCCTGACTTTTTCCAGTGCTCTAAATCCAATGGTGATGCCCAATCTGATCCAAAATGTTGCATAGATGAACTCAAGGCATGATACCCTCAAGGAATCTTGAATGAACTCTACACTGATTCTCTCAAAAATCTAAGAAGGGGCTGCAAATCAAGGCTCTGATACCATGTTAGAAACCAAGATCAGACATGCAAACCAAAAAACCTTCCACATAAGAGAAAAGAAAAGAAAATAAAATCTATTGGAAGAAGATGTGCAAATAATATTATTCAAGAATTTGTTAAATTACATGAGATGATTTTCTTTATAAAAGCAATGTATGCATAACCCTAATCTTATCTTGAGCAACAAGATATCTCAACAAGATAAGGATGATAATTATAACCTAGGAATTAAAGTATTACCTAAGTAAACTTATGCAAGTGTAATTAAATATTAATTACACCAACATGGATGTCCTTGAAATCATTGGTGGATGTGTCAAGCTATATTTTTTGAAATGATCCTAGTGAAATTCAACCCACTCATGCTCAATCAACTCCTAATGCATGTCCTCTTCATGAAGTTGGAATCATTGGAGAAGATGATGATAGCATGAACAACTTCATACACAATTTCCTTAACAATCTTGAGACTAATGCATCCTTTTATCCTTCCATGAAACAACCAACACAACTTGAGATATTTGGTCTTTTACATCCTAAAATCAAGTCATAAACTAAGCCTAAAGTTCCAACAATAAGTGACCCTAGTTCCTCAAATCAAGTGCATACCCATCAATTCTATGTTAAAAAAGTGACCAACACCCCCATCAACCTCAAAGAGACTTATGGCCAATGCTTTAAGATATTAACTAATTAAAGATGTGATAAAAAAAATGAACATGAGATTCATCAACTCTTATATCAAATACGAACTAAAGATACCAAAGGAGTAGGATATTAGGATCCTCCTCCCAACATAAATGCCCTCCTTCCTAAAGAACAACCAATTCCTCACAAGAATGATAGAATCATCTCAGGTCTTCCTTCTCAATATCCACCTCAACAAGTTGGAAAATCTAGAAAGGAACAAAATCCTTACAAACTAAAGAATCTAAAATTCCCTTGTCCCATGTATGAAACTAAAAGAACCTTACACATAATTCTAAGTCAAGGACTTATAACATTACCACCCATGAGAGAAAATACAAAACCAAATTCTAAGAAGAAAAAAATGTCTCATTTTCAATATCATAGATTTCTTGGACATAGTATTGATGAGTGTCATGCTTTAAAAAAAATATTTAAAATTTTTGATATCATAGAAATAGTCCCTTAAAAGGGTTCCTTTCCGCTCCTTGCCATGTAATAGTTATAGGATCATAATATTCTCACTTTTACATGCTTTACATTCAATAAAAATCATTCCAAAATGCAAGGATCCCTTTCTCATCACCTACCTCAGTTCATTCTTCTCTTGCACATAGTGGGGGTGAGAATTCAATAGCCTTGTCCTAGTACCACAATCATTGTTGTCCCTTTGGCTAGTTGTCTACCTTCCACATATAATGAGAAAAATTCAGATGTAGAAAACCTCCTATAGGTTGGCTTGCATGTTCCTTACTAGTTATTTTTTGCTTTATTTTTTATGTTTGTCATTTCATGTGGATAATGTGATCTTCTGTATTGTTTTGTTTGATTTACCTCTCTCTTTCTGACATTCCTCTATTTGTATCTACATTCTTCTATATGTCATAAACCTTTATCTTTTCCTTATCTTGTGTTTCCTTTTGGGGATGATGTAATGTGTCGAGACATTTAGGTCTCTTCCATGTTGACCCAAAATATTTTCTTTGTTTTCGCTCTCTTTATGTCATTCTTCCTTGATCCATGAGTATTTGGGGAATGAAGACATTTCTGAGCTCTCTAATAACATTGTAGCAAAGACATATTGACCTTGAATCTATGGATCCCTGATGTGTGATTTTGGGATTTCATTGTTGGGGCAACCCATTTTCATGATGTAGCTTCATTTAGAAACATATGTGTGACATAGGGCTTTCCATGTAAGCTCTCATGTCCTCTTTATTGTTATCATTTATCATTCACTAATTTAAAGTAATTGCTCACAACATGGTGTTTAGAAATTTATTTAAAGTGGGGGTATACATTGGCATTATTCTTTTGAATTTTACAACTTATGTTTCATTGTGTCCTCTTCTCACTTCATGCAATGCATCTTTCTCTTGGTGATGAAATTTGTAATGGTTTCCTTAAAGAGCGTGATCTCTCTTAGCATATTATATTCATCTTAGTGGAAATTCCAAGCAAAGTGCATTCCTTAAGTTGTGAATCTTCTTTTCTTTGATTGGTCCTCTCTTGGAGACATTAGGCACGATGTTCCATATGTTGAGACCTTACATGAACTAACCAAAACCCATTTGAACGTACCTTACACTATTTTTCATTTACAATAGCCATTATATGGCCACCTTGCATAACACTTGCTTGCCTATGGAGAAATCCTATTTTTTCATGGGTGTTAGCATACAAAGTTTTTTCGTACCTCATGAATCATGTCATTTATGTTGTGTGGCAACTTATCAAAGTTATCAAGAGGTATAGCTTTGGTATTGTTAGTATGTATGGGATCCGACCTTAGGCATGAATTTCCCATAACTACTTTCTTGTCTATGTGTGAGCATATATTGGTCATTTCCGTATGTGTCTCCCCTTTCTAGGGGCTTGCCTAGTGGATACTAGATTCCACTAGCTTATGTGAGCCTGGATGTTGTTTGCATAGTGTACATTTTGTTCCACATGTAATTTTTTTTGGAAAACAAGCTAAGGCTTGATCCACATCAAGTTGGAAAAATAGTCGAGGCTTGATCCACCTTCTTTTTCCTTTTTCCTTTCTTCTTTATGTCTTTGACAGTGTATGATTGCACCTTGTTGTTGCTTCATACATCATTCACATGTGTTCTTTTTTTCCTATGTTTTTTTTCCATATGATCTCGATCTTAGGGCCTTGATCATCCCTCTTGATCATTGTCATCATATCTCACTAGCATTGGTACACTTGGACACCTCTTGATGCAAAGTTTTCCACTTTAGTGTGATTTTGACACAAGTCCATCCTCTCACAAAAGTGGGGGCTAAATGTAGTGTAGAAAAATGTATCCCTTTACATTCTCACACATTTTTGGGCCCTCCCTACTAAAATTTGGTTCATTTATGCCTTAATTTGTCCTATTTTGTATCCACAAGCCTAATTAAATGCATTTTTCTTAGGATAATCCTGACATTTAACAAATGAAAATTTATAATTTAATGTGTTTGGCTATGTGTTCTAGATCTAGGGATTTGGGACTCATACACCACCTTGGGCATATGGGTCCCACCTAGGTCTCAGGACCTAATTTTAAATGTTACATTTAACACAACCCTTCTTGAAATATGTGTCCCAGGTTTAAGCCACTAGGAATGATATGCCCAACCTACGTATGAGTCCCACTTTAACTTGGACATATTTTAATTCAATTTTTTTGAAAGATTTTACTATCCTAGATCTAATGCTAGCCTGTAGTGTTGTAATTTCAGGAAATTACACATAAAAAGTATAAATACAAGGTTATTTCACATAATTTCTCCTAGAAATTTTTTAGTTCAAGCATCCTAGAAAATTTTGAGTTCAAGCTTCCTAGCAAATTTTGAGTTCAAGCATCCTAGCAAATTCAAGTGATCTTATGAGCATTCAAGTGAAAATTTTACAAGAGCATTCAAGATAAAATCATCAAGCATTTGGAGCAACATTCAAGATTCAAGCATCATGTCAAAGTCTTCATGCATCATGTGTGTTTGTGAGCTAACATTTGTGATGTAGGTTTCATGATTGAAGCATGCATTCAAAGACATTATCTCATGTCAAGATCAAGAGACAAGGTCCACATCCATTGGAGCCATTTCACACAAGTTTGCAACCTTTATTTCAAGTGTTTGGTGAGTTGCAACATTACATTTGTTCATATATAATTACTTCATGCTATTTCATTTATTTTCAAGGTTTAATTACTAAAATGAGGTTTGACCATGAAAACCCCTATTCCCTAACAAATTTTTTTTTTCTCTCTTATGTTTGTCAAAGTTTTCAATAATTTTTCATCTTCACTGAAACTTGCCTATGGACATGAATTTAGACTTTTGGACTTAAAGATTAGACAAGATGCAAGCTACAAAAGATCTCTAGAGGCTACAAAAATATTATTCAAACCCTAGTAACAAGACTAAATCACCCATCTAGTCATATGAGTCCTAGTATACCCTTTTTTCTAGCTTTTTGTGGATCCTGGTTAGTCACCAAAAGATTCCAAATTTTTCCCAAAATCCTATAGTAGGACTTAATCACCTTACTGGGTTTATGAGTCCTAGTACACTTCAAAAGGAAGATTTTTAGTGTTGCAGACCTTTTTTGGACTCCATCATTCTTCTAGGTACCTTTTCATTTCATTCAAGTTTGTCAATTTGATTTCATGTTCTCAAGTTTTTATGGTTTAGTGCTTAGGTGTTTGCATTTCTCCTTTGAAGCTTTCATTAAAAGGAAAAAACCCATATAATTTCAATAGGAACCCCCTAGTCCCCTTCCTCAATCAAGTCACTTGGTTGAGGAATCTAGGTTCCTAATGAACTAAAGTGTGAAATAGGTCCCAAAGTTCCATCTCCCAAAAGGTGGAACCCTATTTTCGTTGGTTCAATTGTTATTGACATAATATGGATGGATGACTCTTGAGCAAGGAAATATAATTGAAGGTTGATCATCATAGGTCCCATACTATAGTTGATCCATATGACTCTCATTATAATCATAGTGGTAATACTATAGTTGATCAAAAAGACTCTCATCATCATCATTAGAGAAGTGGTTTCCAATTTGGCTAGAGATATTATTATGGTATGATCAACAAATGGTTATGAGTTTTTATTAGGATTGATAGTGGGATGATTTTGGATGGATAAATTAGAAAATTTAAGGTTTGGAAGCAAGGGATGGTTTTGGAGCTAGTAGATAATGGTGATTTATACAACTTGGTGCAATGTAAATTAAAATTAACAAAGACTTATTTACTTATTATTTATTTCCTTTTGGTTTTTTTATTTTTTAAAATTTCTAGTCTTTTCAAAACAAAATTCTAGTTTTTGAAAATATACACTAATAAAAATATAGAATCTTAAAAATATATAAGGATTAAAAGGATGAGGTCCCCATTTGGATTTGAGAGGGGAGGTATTAATCTAACAATAATATACAAAAAAATTACACTCAAAATGTTAAAATTAATGAAGTGGGAGTGACTTTTAGTTTGGGCCTACAATTTCTATGATTTAGTTGTGAATGGATAGCTAGGAGCCACCACCTCGTAGAAAAGTACAAGATCTCTTACTATATTTATCCAAGTGATTTGCATTGGTTAGTTCTGTCTCATCACATGGAGTTATATTGTGAGCAACTTTAGGGTATGTTTACATCCCTTCAACCAAACTAAAAGATGGCTAAAGAACTCTAGATAGGCTATACAAGGTTTCAAGGGGAATCCTCTATACATCATAAGGACATGTCATTCCTAATCCATGAATTGGAAAGTACAAAAGTATAAAAAAATTGGACAAGAAGGTAACCAACCCTTATCCTTCACTTCCCAAAGGTGTAAACGTCTTGGGGGCTTAGTCTAAATGACAAAGCTACAAATTTTAAGAGGTGTGTGTCTTGATTCACCCCTCACTATTTATACTCTATCAAAGCACTAGAGTTGAGTTCATCCTCTAGGGTGATTGAATCCCTAGGTAGGATCCTAAAAAGAAAAATTAATAAGTGGGTCACACAAGCATGTGATAGAAGAGTGTTGGAGTACGAGAAACACTAAGAGGGGGGTGAATTAGTGTTTCAAGAATCAAATTTAATTTAATGATTATTCGAAACACTTAATCTCTTTGTAATCAATGAATGCTTAGTTTCAAAAGTGTAACCAAATATAATAACCAATAGCATATTCTTTAAACAACATATAAACTCAAATGTTGTTAAGAATATAACAAAAGTAGAAAGAAAAAATTGCATGAAACATAAATACCACATGGACCACAAAAGAATCATAACACAATTTTTTTCGTAAGCATAAAACCCTCATATGGATGAAAAACCACTTAGAAAATGCCTCACTGGCTTATTGAATCTCATTGATTATAGAGCCTCACTAGCTTCATAAAATTCCTCACTAACAAAGCCTAACTAGCTACAAAATGCCTCAATGGCTAAAAATTCCTCACTAGCAACATACAGCCTCATTGGCCAAAGATCAAACTTGTCTCACTAACTTAATCTTTTACAACATTTTCTAAATCATGAATAAATAAATTACAAATGGTTTCTCTATCTCATTGCATAACATTACAACTTTCATAATTAACATGCTTCATGTCCTAGAGGTTCATGTTTATTGGAACCTATTAAACACAAAGTATATTAATTTCCTTTCAACTTCCTTTGCATACATATTATTACAAGACTAATTTCTCATTGTTGTTCATGAATCACTCTTATAGAATATATGATTTTACAATAGAATCAATGAACCAAGAACAATGACAAAAAAACATTATATATAAACATTCAAAATAACATCTACTATCAATTTCATTTCAAAAAATGCCAGATGTAACCTATAACTATTTTCAGAACTGCCTTTTGAGTCATCGTGATGTCTCTATTTTTAACAAACTAGACAACTATTTATACATGGTCGACACTTTTAATAGATTGGATGTATATTCTAAACAAAAAAAACATACCATTGTGATATATAATCCATGCCGAAGTCGACATGAAAAGAGCAAGACATGACCTTTACATAGGCTTTAATAAATCTATTAAATGGTTCAAAACCCAATGCCCTAAGCAACAACCAAGGATAACATAAGACATGCTTATGGTGTGCCCTATCAATAGGGTTTTGAATACTCAAAATAATAAACACATGCATTAAATAATACACAACCCCCTGTGACAAATAGACCAAGGTCAAGGCAACAAATGACAAAGATGAAACTGTTTTGACACCCATTTTCAAAAATTCAAAAACCCTTGAGTCAACTAGATGAATACACAATGAAACCCAACTACAAAAAAATTCTGAAACAATATAATATTAGCAACAAGAAAAGACCAATTAACAAATTTATAGATAATGCACAACAAAGTTATGAATTTGAAGACTTTTATCTTTGCTAGAATGTGGTCGAATGTACTTTTCAACTTGAAAACCAACTGCCACAAATATCTAGAAACCATTTTTAAACAAACAACCGCTATACCACCATTTCCTTCAAGCTTCACTGAGCCCTAAGTTGACTATCAAAACAATGCTTTGTTGTTTTCCAAATGATAACTTTTAGGGAAACACAATCATTATGTAGATGTTCTCAATGTCTTTTACCTTTACAAATCAAAACACATTATTGTGTCGATGTTTGACATTATTTGCATGAAGATAATAAACCTCATAATATACAATAATATATGGCAGTCCCCTTTCTATATATGCATGAAATTAATCAAACACCAAAATGATCCAAGGTCCTTGTGTCAAGGTTAATAAAAAAAAAACATAGTAATGATTGATTCCTTTGTGAATAACATTCCATCCGATTTAATACGAATCAAATAACACTAACCCTTCAATGTATGCCATCTCAATGTATGCCAAGATAAATACTTTGCATCAATGCCAAAACCAATGTCAAATGGGTCAACAAAGAAAATACATACATACCCTTTCAAGATTAAAATATACTTGTTCTTTGATTAACAAAATTGAAGTATGTGATGTTCATTTTAATCACTCATAGCAATTGTTTTAAAAGAAACATAAAAAAGAACACACATGTATAATAATAAATTATTTTTTATTTGAAAAGAAGGGAAAGAGCCCTTATCCTAAACAAAATAGAAACCAAAAAAGGCTAGTAAGCCCACCAATCTGAGAAAAAACAAAGGCCTACATTCCTACTAGAAAAGAACACCAAACATTAAGGGAAATAGTCTAAGAGAAAGAAATAAACATGTGAAATACCAAAATGGCTGGTAGGCCTCAAAGATATGGGCATATAGGCCCCTTAACACCCATGAAAATGAAAAAAGAAAACCATCAATAGAAAACCAATACTTATGACTATTAATTAGCTTCAAGTCTTTCTTGAGTTGCTCCAAATAATTCTTCCAAGTGTCCTCCACATCACTAGATGTATCCTCCTTTAAGGCTTCATCCTCCTAGTTATTCTCCTTCTTGTGCTTGAGTTTCCAAACTTTTAATTTCCTAGTGATAGCTCCAAAGATGACATGGTTCATTATCCCATGGGTAATAGATATGATGGAGCTTATCACATTGTCAAGCTCTACCATCTTTTCTTTCATTGTGTCACCTTCCTTATTTGATTCTATTTGGCTAACCATTCCATATAGATTGTCAATTTATTTCTTAAAGCACTAGAGGGTAGCAGTCTCATATCCCGCTCCTCCTCTCAGCTCACTATAACCTAATATTTATAAGCACTATCTTCCACTTGTTTTGGATTTTTTCTTTCCTTTTCTTCCTCAATGGAAATATTAACTTCATTTCTATCATCATGATAAATTGATTTTGATTAAGAAAGTAGGGTTAAAGTGCTCTGACCCTATATAGAAATGTGAAATAGGCTACACAACTAGTAAAACAAACCAAAATAATCTAACAAGGAAAAAAAAACTTACCAATCATTAGAGATAGGATTGCAAGCAACCCAAAAAGGTACAAACAAAATAACAACCGCTCCAAAGGTGGATGAAACAAAAATAAAAAAAGAGGGAACTAAAACAACAGCAACCAATATTTAAAGGGACCTGAAACCCAACACTAAACCTACTTCAAACTATTACAAGGAGGTTTTAATGGGACATGAAACCCAAACTACCAACAATATAAAATATTCCTCATGGCTCATAAAATAAGTCACTGAAAAAGATACAAAATAACTCTCAATAGTAACCACCCCAAAGGTGGATAAGACAACCTAAAATTCAAACAAATACCTAAAAGTTTTAATGGGTCCTAAATCCCAAACCACTAGAACATCCCATCAAAATTTCCTAAAACAACCATACCATTACAATCCTATCGCACAAAGAACCAAATTTATTAGACAAAAATAGTCGTAATATTGATGGAGTAGAGAACCTCCATCTTCCAACTTTCCTCTCCACCTCTCTAGGATAAGTCATAATGAGTACCATGTCCAAAATAAAAAAGACTCACTGGCATACCCAAACTCCACCTCCATGATAGGAGTGACCTCCATCTTAATAGGAGTTGCATGGGAGAAAAACTACTTAAAAAGTATGAGAAGCCCACTACAATCTTAGGAACTTTCTCCACCTTGATAGGAGAGGTCTCCACCTAAATAGGATACACCATCTACAAAGCTAGAAATATTTCAAACACCTATTAAGAGAGTAAACTTGGCAACCATGGGTAATAGGATCACCTAGTTTATCAAAATGAACTTTGTATGAAGCCCAACCAATAAGGAAGCCCAAAAAATATCCAAGCCCCAAATCTCCAGGATAGAAAAGTAGAGCAATAGAAAAAAGCACTACAACACATATAACCTTTGATCAAACCAATATTTATGGATCCATAGAAATAAACTAGCCACTTCATAATAGGGCAGAGCCTCCACCATTTGAGGAACTTGCTTAAAAAACCACTATCACCACACAATTAGTGATAGAAAACACTCTTAAATCAATAGTTGAAACAAGGAACCACCAACAAAGCTCAAGCTTTGAAGGGAAATCAAACCTCAGAGTTAGAGATAAGTCCATCAAAATAACCATTTCAAATACCATAATCAGATTCACAATAGAATCCTTGTAGTCAACAAAAGAAAGAAAGTGCAGCTCTAAAGAAATTGGGTGGAAGAACAAGAAACCTAACTCAAACCAAGAAGAGCATAACCCCCTTAACTTGTAGACATAACTTTACCAATGTCCCCAACAAAGATTTTGAGAGCATGAAAGAGGGTTTGTAAACTAATAAAGGGGCTGAAAATAAAATCATAAACCAAGTAGTTAACATCAAACACAAGGGCCAATGCAAAGAGATCTCACAAGTGCACAAGATAAACCAAATAGAGGAGATTGACACAAAACCATGAATAAGAACCCATTACAAAAACCCCACCTATTCCATCTTCCATCCTAGCCAAAACAAACCCAACTCCAATAGCTAACCACCAGTAGCAAAAAGGAAAAGAGTGGTCAAAAATATCTTTCAAGCCACAAATCTTAGAGAATTACCAACAATGAATTATAAAGTGCATAAATGATAGAAGGAACTCTGATGAAAAAGAAAATACCAAATAATCAACAAAAACCATGAGAGGTAATGGTAAGCCACTCTCACCAGTTCCCCCAAAAAACACCCAAAAATAACTGAACAAAAAGAGCTACCATCAACCACTAGTCTAAGATGACACCAAAATGAGGGGCCAATCTTCCACAAGCTAGACCTCAAGAAATTGACCCATACAAAAGATAAGGGATCTGCCAAAAAAACACCATACATGATCCCTCGATAGCAAGCCATAGCCACTAGATCTTGAACAGTCCAAAGACATAATCTTTATCCTCTAAATCAACTCCACCATCCTCAATTTCACCAAAGAAACTCAAAACTCCATGCCCGCACCCTTTCTCACTCACTCACTACATCTAATTATTATTACATGGGTGGGTTTCTCCCCTATCAAATACTTTGTTGTATCATAATATATTGTTGATAAATTTTTTGTCTATATATATTTCTTACAAAGCCAATAAGTTAGAAGACTTATAATTTTCTCTTTGAATTGCAAAAATAATTACTTTATATGTGTTTTTTTTCAATGTTAAAAAGGTGTTGCATTCAATGGTTAGTAAAAATATGTAATAGAAGACTTCAAATAATACTAATCATACCATTTTTTTTAGACTGTAGGAATTGATCAGGTATCTGCCCCCTATAAACTACAGTGCACCTGGTAAACTTTTTTCACGTGATCGATGGAACCGGCGCGACACACCCTCCAATACCATGAGTTTGGGGGGGGGACTAGACCTCATGAGATATTGTTTGCAATAGGATGCTTTATCCAATAGAGATAACCCCCCCCCACCCGTAATCATACCATTAGAATCCATATGAAATTATGATAAATTTTTTAAAAATATTTTCCAAAAAAAGATAACGTGTTCAAAAGTTACACTAATTTTAAATTTCAATGAGAATCACTTAGTTTAGATGCTTATACCCAATTTTTAAGAGCTTGTGTTAAAACTCTATGTACACTAGTATGATTACCTCAGAACAAACTTTCTGACTCCTACAAGAAGTCAAAAAATTGATAAGTAATAAACAATTTATGAAACTTTTAATGAAGGTATAATTTTTTGAAGTTTCATAGGAATAGTCCTCTAGGGTATTTTAACCCCCTATTGCCTAGTTATTGGTAACCTTGTTGATCAAAGGATAAATAGAAGCATGTTGGATACTATTTTTTCCTTCCAAATTGTGGTTTTACCTAAAGAAATGGGTTTTAAGCCTATAGATCATGGTTTTTCCATTTACATAATGCTTTTACCATCTAAGCATTGGTTTTGATAATCAAGACAATGGTTTTTCCTTATAAATAGTGTTTTAAGCTTTTTAGATCATAATTTTTCCCTATAAACAATTGTTTTGACTTCACAAGATGCATCCTCAAATTAATACCTTTGTGAAGGAAGGGTTACAAATATTGTTAGAGGTCAATTACATCCATCATATTGATTACCCAAAATGGATATCCAATACTATATCTATCAACAAAAGGGTGAAAGGTATTTATTGAAAGCATGAATTTTATTTGGGTTTTGTGCTTGGGAGATAGAATAACAAAACTCCAACACTCTCATTCAAGGATAACCCTAGAGATATCAATCCAATGATGAAAGTGGGAAAGATATATTTCTATAGGGTTGTCCTAGGGGTTGATTGTAAACTATTGAGTGTTTCACCACCAAGCTAGGGATTGGAAAGACAAATGAAGTGCAAGATATAATGCTTAAACCTAATATGATGCAATCTTTAACTAAATGAACTAAAAATGAATGTAAATTAGAACAGAGAGGTGAGATCTCAGAAGTATGCACCTGGAAACTTGAAGATATCTAGAATGAGCTTTGAATTACTAGAAATTTTTAAATTTTGACACACTAGGACTCATACGCTAGTTTGCACATATCAGTCCCAGATCAAGGTTTCTGGGTAAAAAGTGAAATATGGAAAAAGGGCATCTGAAACTAGAAAATTCTAAAAATATGCCTATAGTGGAACTCGTACACCACTTTTGGCATAATAGTCTCATTCTGCTTTTTCAAGAATTCAAAGTTTAGAACTGTACTCTTGTAGTGTTGAAAATTTTTGTCATGTGCATTTTCACACTTAATATGGGAATAATTGATGATATATTGGACTTAATGTCACCTTGATCTAGTGTTTTGAGGTGTTTTATGCATCCACATTAGGCCTTGGGCCCTTTTTAAGCTATATTAGCTTAACTCTGCCTTAATTTAATGTTGTAAAATATATTTATTTACACCTTCACATTAAATTTAAGAGGCCTGTAAACTTAGGTGGACCTAATCTAGTGTTGTAATGTGTTCTACACATTCACATTTGATTGAGGGCCCTTCTAAGCTAAATAGACCCATTTTTTCCTTATTTTATTGTTGCAAAGTGTATTTATTTACACTTTCACATTCGATTCTAAGCCCTATGGCATTTATGACCTTAATAGCATCACTAATAGGCTCCTATGACCCTATATTTTTCATTCCAAGGTATATTTCAATAAAAAAACCTAACAATATCAACAAATAAGCTTAATTTACACACTCACTAACACTTTAACAAGCAAAATAGCCCCTGCAAGACCCATTTTCCACTTTGGGTGAATGAGTCCCATCCAAGTGGGACTCATTCACCCATCTTGGTGAATGAGTCCCATTTGGCCTTTTTTCAAGGTTTGAGTGAGAAAAATTGGGTTTTATGTTCAAATTTCTTCTATGTCAGCCTTTGGGATCAAATAAATGATCATTTGAGTGAATTTCCTATATAAAAAAGCTTTCAGACCATTATTAGTTATAATACTACATGATATCAAGAGAAACAAGTAAGAGTTAAGTATTCCAAGACCAAGTATAAGATCATCAAGATAGCATTCAAGATCATTTCTAAGGCATTAAAGAGCAGAATTCTTCAACAATTATTACAAAAAATCAAGATCCATCATCATGTAAAAGGTTATCAAGCAACAAACATATTATTTAGCTAGTGTTGTGATCCAAGATCAAGCATTGTTCTACTCCTATTACAGTCAAGATTAAGATCTACATCCTTCATGGCCATTTTATGTTGAGTTGCAGATATATACATCATTTACAAGGAATCAATTCAAGGTATGATTGTCCATGATTCATGTTATTTGTTTCATATTCCATGCCTTCATTTCATTGTCTCATCATTTGGTTTAATTACTTACAAGGGGTTTGACCAAGGCAAATCCCTATTCCCTATTCCCTAATAATCAATACTTTTTCTCTCTCTTTGTGTGATTGCAAATCTAGGCGATTTGAAGACTTGAAGATAATTAAGGATTAGGTGGCAATCTTATTAGATTTTTCCCCCTATTTGCAAGGTAATTTTCATGAAAAGGTCATTTACAACCCCAAAATCAAAGTTTCAAATCCAGAAACCTGGAGAATCAGATTGAGCAGACTGAGAGGTGTAGATCAGAACTTTGAAGTTCTAGAAAATCTAACCTAGACTCATTCATCACAAGTGGCAAATGAGTCCCACTATAGGAATTTTTTAGAAAATTTTGCAGATTCAGATACCCTTTTGTTTGAAACCTATTCCTATGAAAAAATATCTAGAACTAGGACTAATTCTCCCAGAATGGTGAATAATCCCCACTAGGTCAAAAAGTAAGAATTTCCAAAATTTCAGAGCTCCTTCCAATCATCTTCAGATTCCCAGGTGCACACATTTCATTTCACAACTTGTTATTCTATTTTATATACATTTTTAAGTCATATAGTTTAATTTTGCATCATATTGGTGTTTTGCACTTCATCTTACATTTCATTGTCTTTTCCAAGTCTAAACTTGGTGGTGAACCCCTCTAGTAATTTGAATTCATACCCTAGGATAGTCCCTTAGCATATATGTTACCTTTATTCCACTCTCGAGTTGAGATCTCTAGGGCATCCTTGAATGTTAGTTGGAGAAAAGTGATGCTTTATGTCTTAAACCATAAATAATCCATTTTTCAACTAAACAAATACAATCTTTGCTCTTTCCTTCCAAATTGATTTCGAGATCTGAATCTACAAAAAGACCTACAAAACAAAATATAAACTTGATTTGATTATAAGTGGTTTTCCTCAATCAAACCCCTACTTTGGAAATTAAACCCTGACAAAAACAATGAATCATGAATGTAAATAGGAATGCAAACCCTAAACTTAAGTGTGTCTAAGATTAGGAAATATGAAATGAAATGCAACCCTATTCTAATGTTTTGGAATGAGATGCATGATTGAAACATGAAAATGAATGGCTCACTTTGAGAGATCTCTAATCACCTACATGAGCCCTAATAATGCTTGTACCTTCCTTAGAATAAATGTAGGGTGATAATGGAGGATGGAATCACTTAGGGAACAAGTCATTAGACTTGGCTTGATTGTTAGTTGCATCTCTCCAACCTAGAATCCATCCTGATTCACCATAAACAACCATAATCAACCCTTGACAATGCTAGATCTTGAATGAAAGTGAGCTTGAAGACCTACAAAAACACTTTAATGTTGCTCCAAGACTTCAATTTTACTTACTTTTTAAACTTAAATGCTCTTGTGATAGAATGCTTAAAGATTCTTGAATGCTTACTTAGATGAAATAATGACTTAAAATCTTGCTTATATAGGCATTAACACCTAATTTACCATTATTTAGATCTCAAAGCTGACATCAACCAAAAATTTGAATTTAAAAGTTTATTTTCTTACTAAAACCCTAAAAAATCCCCAAATGGGACCCATGTGCCAACCCGGGCGTATGGTCCCACCTAAGGGGACTTATACACCCAAGGTGGCTTATGAGTCCCACCCTAGATTTTTGAGGTGGGTTGTTATAATTATTATTTTTTTGATATTTTTTTTAGGTTTTTAGCTGAAATAAGCCTTTAGATCTGAAATAATGGGTCTTAGGGGCCTACTAATGGTGAATTAAATGGGTATTTAATGAAAGGGTGCTATAATAGGTGCACATTAAGTGCGAAGTTACACTATCTCAAAGAGAGTAAAATTTTATACACTACATTTAACCTCCACTTTAACACCCTTATCACTCTACATGTGTATTCAAGCTAGAGGACTCCAACAATAAACTTTATTTCATAATAGGATACTCATATAGGTTCATTCACAACATGGGAGAATGAAGCCTCCACTGTAGCTATCTATAAAACCACATTTTTAGGAGCCACATCCTATAACACAAATTCGTTAGTTGTCCAAAAATCCTTTTATCTAAGTTCTTAGAAATAAAATTGGAGGGTAGATGTATGCCCCCCTTGATTCTACTTGCTTTATGGAGGTGGGATCAAGGTAGCAGTCTAACCACATCAAATAAGGTGTCGTATCATCTAGGGTATTTCCAAGTACCATGCTGCATAATGATAGATGTACATTGAGGATGAGAGTGGAATCATGATTCCAATGCAACAAGCGACATTGAAAATGGAGCTCTCTAGCTCCTGTTATGTTAATTTGAATGGAAGGCACTTTTAACCCTAGTATAGTAAAAAAAAACCTAATTTTTAGCATATATAAGAGTAAAAACTGAAGTAATTTATAACTATTTTTTTATTTTACCTTTTTGTAGCTTTAATTTGGTGGAGTGACTAAATATTCTGAGCAGATGAGAGTACAAGACTTTGAGACTGGATGTATTATAGGAGGAGGTAGCCTGCAGCGAGGGACATTATTAGGTGATTCATTTTTTCTGCCTTAGCTTTGTCCTTACACATTTATTTTATGTTTATATGAATTTTTAGATAGATTTAGGACCCTAAAATAATCGTAAAGTGTCCCTCTTTTTCACAAAGTGTTCCCTTTTTTGGTAAAGTGTCACTTTTTGTTCTGAAGTGTCCCTTTTTTATTTTTTGCCAAGTGTCCCATTTATTTGTGAAATGTCCCAAAAGGGATCTAAAGTGTCTAGGACCTTTAGAAAAGTACAACAGAACAAGTTCAGTACAATTTTTTGATTGTTGATGTATAGATTTAAGATTTTAGAATGCTTAAAGGACACATTTTTGGTTTTTTGTTAGATTCCACCCTGCTCATGACAACGTCTTAGAAATAGATAGTTATGTCACCTTCGATACCTAGCCAAAACTTTATCAGAGGAGGAGAAACATACTTTATAGATGACTGGATTGTATTGGGCGTACCTCATGCCCCCATGAGGTACTATGATGTTGCACCATAGAAAATTGGACTCTCTCTAGAAAAGAGATAATTTCACGTGTAATTAGACCCACTTATGAGTCATCTTGCATCATTTATCCTTCAAAACAACATTTATAGGCCCCTAAGACCCATTATTTTTTATCTAGAGGCCTGCTTCACTTGAAAAATCACTTAACACCTGACAAACAATAGTTAATTCTTTCATATCTCGAAAACCCACCTTCGAAAATCAGTAGTGGGACCCATTTTACACCTCATGCAAATGAGTCCCCTCTGGTGGGACCCATTTACCAAGGGCGGTGAATGAGTCCCTTTTGAGTGAAAATTCAATTTTGAGCCAGAATTTAATTAATTCAACTTAAATTTCTGGTGAATGTCCGCCTCTTAAGGATAAATAATGGGAAAATTAGGAATTGTTCCTTATAAATACTCATTTTTATTCATTTTACATATCTTTTTAGTCATTTTCACAAAATAAATTTGTAAAGTCAAGTCTTCTACAACAAGTTTTATGAGTAAAGTTGAAGTTTTAGGGCAGCAAACTATGATTTTTGTAGGTGGGTATGTGCAGGATCATCATGGAAAAAATAGGCCCTTAAGTGGCAAAAAATTCAGAAAAATCAGAGTTAGGAAACTTGACATAAAAATTTGAATAAGTTATCTATATTATTTCAAAAACATCTAAGAATAGAATCTATAGAAAATTGAATGTAGTTTCTAAACTACTAGGTTTTTTTTTTAAATCTATTTGGTGAAAATTTTAAATTTCAATACAGAGTACTTAAATTTCAGGGAAAAAATAAGTAGGTGTTTGTCTACCACCCTAACCACAATAAAATGATAATATTTTTTTAAAAGATTTTAGATATAATTAGAAGACTCATGTCCTAATGTGATGCATATTTTTTTACATTTTTTTTCCCAAGTAAATAATTAATTATGAATTTTTATTACAAATTTTAAAAATATAAAAATCATATGTCCTAATTACCTTAACTTGGTCAAAACTTCATGAAATTCAATTTATTTTTTTAATCCTATAGTATGCAAAGCATAGAATATGACGCATGTTTTGGATTCAAAAAATGTGATACCATTTTAAAGCTATAGATGTTTTTTAATCAGCCTATCAATCAAGACTTTAGTCATAATTCAAATAGAAAATGAATAATAATTACTTATTAAATTCAAAGTAAAGCATAATTTATATTCGTGGAAAGCTTTAAAAACCCTTTTTGTTTCATCAATTTTGGGTAAAAAAAAGTCATCAGCCACATACCCATCATATTGCCACCTTTTGGCCCATCATGATCCTGCACATACCCAGGTCTTGAAGATCACTTCTTGGATAAAAGTTCAACATTGCAAAGAGTTCTTGATGGATTCCTATGGTGAATCATGGAGAAATCTAGGTTGAGGAGATGCAACTAGCCATCAAATCACACCTAAAGACTTGTTTTCAAAGTGATTCCATCTCCCATTACTTCTTTATCTTTAGATTAAGGTTTATATTTCATTCATACTCCATTTGCATGTCATTTTATCTCCATTTTTGATATGTTGTGAGATTTCTAGGGTTGAAATCTTGCATCATTGAAATCACATTTGCATGTCTTATTCTTGCATAATAGAAAGGGTTTTTGACACACTTTAGATTTTCTTAGTCTTTAACACATCTAAGGCTAGGATTTTATGCATATTTTTATTCATTTAAGGTTTGATTACCCAACTTGGGGTTTGACCAAGGAAAACCCCCAATTAGACAAACAATTTTAAGCTGTTTTGTAGGAATTTTCTAAGATCCCGACTTGGGTTTCCATCAAAAATTATTATATAGGTGTGAAGGTGCAGAATAGAGATTTGAAGTTGTAGAAATTTGAAAGTGGACTAATTTTCCATGCATAGCGAATGAGTCCATATTGAGATGCTATTTTTAGTTAGATACAGATCCAAACACCTAGTTGATAGAAAACAACTCCTATGCAAAAAATCCCTGACCTGGGACTAATTCGTTCAAGGTGGCGAATGAGTCCCAATCAGCCCAAAAATAGGTCTTGATATATTTCCAAATTGCTTTTCAAACTTCTTCAACTTCCTATGTGCACTTGCTCATATATTTAGCCTTCTATTTTGTTTAATGCACATTTTTGTTCATCATTTCAAGTCTCTTGCAAACATCATTATGTTTTCAAACATTGCATTAATCTTTGGTTTTGTATTCATATATTTCCATTTAGTATTAATCACATCATACACATCCTAATGTGAATGAACTAGTTAGATTATTTTTCCCTTTCTTTCTCCTTTTAGGTGAAAACCCCTAGAAGTGCTAGAAAGTCCTAAAGTGCCAAAAATCTATGGTCATTTTGGTGAACCTTCATTTTGAACATATTAGCTTTCTGATTCCAATTGCATCTTACATCTTAGACTTAATTTGCATCAACATTCAATTAGGGTATTGTCTTGTTTTTGCATCCTAGGGTTTCTCATATTGCATTAGTGAAAGATTCATTTGGATTTCATTTTTGCATTTGCATATCATTGACAAAACTAAAAAAAATTCATTTTGAATAGTATATCATCTTGATTTACATTTCTATTTATTAGGACTTACTTTCTTTGTCATTTTGCATCCTTTTACATCTTAGAGTTTCTAAAAACCTTATATTTGTGAAAGCATCATTTACACTTCATTATTGCATCTTGTTCCATTGAATCATTCCAAAATTCTGCATTTTCAATATGTACCTACATTGTTTAGACCTAATAACATTAAAAAAACTCCAAAAAAAAAGAAAAATCTTAAAAATTACCTACCCTAGGACTGATTCACCACCTTGGGTGAATCAGTCCCTCTACAGTTTTTGCATTAGAATTTATAGATTTCAATTTCCTGCATTGTACATTTCTATTTTCTGTAGTTTCCCTTTTGTTATCGTTTAGTTATTTTATGTTTCCTTAGCATATTTTTATTTTATTTCATGCAATTTATGGATAGTTTTATATTTTACAAATTTCCTTTTCAGTATTTGTTCCTAGTTCTTTTAAATCAGATTCATCTAAAAATAAAAACACAAAGATAGAAACATCACAACAAACTTTCAAACAAATGATTCAATTTAGAAACAACATCTCATCCAAGACTTTTAGTAGTGATGATGTTGACAAGTTAGATGAAGTTCTTTAGGACTTCCTCTCACTCACTTCATCCTCTAATGCTTGCAAAGAGAAACCTAAACTACGTGACAATAATATATCCCTCACACCTTTTGGTTGTGATGACTTTGACTTGTTAGATGAAGCCCTTTAGGACTTCATCTCGAATAAGTCATCTACTAAGGTTTGTTGTCTCAAACCTACTATAATGAATTTTAACATCTTTGATGTTGAACTTAAACCAATTCATGATAACCTTCCTCTCAAACCTTTTAGTCATGATAACTTGGAATTTAGACGAATCCCTCTAGGATTTCATCTCACTCAAATAATCCGCTAAGGGTTTTTGCGAGAAATCTAGAACTAAGGATGTTAATGTGATTCAACCTGAACTCATTCTTTATCCACCCTCGCATAAAAGCCACCCTTAAAATAAACTTGAGTACACTCTTTACCCACCTAAAACCAATGTGTTGCAGCAATCAAGTAATGTTACTATTGCTCACACAAATAATACCCAAACCAATCCGCAACCACCGAAACCAATCCCACCCTCCTTACCTTTACCCAACTAGCCTAGTCCTCCTCATTGTGGCCCACACACAAAGGAGTGTGATCTTGTTGAACAATTAAAGAATACTCCTACAAATATTTACCTTTGGGATTTACTTGAGAACTCGCCCAATTATCACACAATTCTTCAAACTACCTTGTACAACAAATTGAAATTCCTCTCGGTACAACTCTGAATGATGTGGTAGCTCTATTCCATGGAATGAACCAAGCCAATATAGATATTACTTTCCACCAACATGAGCTCCCTCCTTTAGAGTTGCAAAAATAAAATGAAGCCTTTATGATAATTGCTCAATTGAATTGCATAGGTATTAAACAAACCATTATTGATAATGGTTCTGCCCTCAATGTGTATAGTGTGAATCTCCTTGATTGATTGCACGTTGATAAGTCACAAATAATACCTAATTCTATATCCATTTGAGGATTTGATAATACAACAAAGAAGCCACTTGGTATAATCACTTTACCTATCATGGTTGGAGTGGCTACTTTGCAAACTGATATTCATGTCATGCCTTATGATCTCTCGTATAATCTTCTGTTAGGTAGACCATGGATTCATGAGATGAATGCAGTTCCTTCAAACCTTCATTGTATCTGTAAATATGTCTATAAAAATCACATTTATCAAGTCGGCATAGACCCTGAGCCTAAAAGTTGCTTTCACATTGAAAAAAGAGTTACAAGTCCTCTGAAAACATTAATTCCAACATCCAACATAGATCCTCTTGAAATAGAACACAATGATAAAGAATCACCATTTAAATTATTTGGTGATGATTGGAGATCTTTATAATTCACACCTTCATTCATGGGTGAATACATAATCACATGAAAGATGGATGATAATCATAGAAATCCAACAATCATGTCAACTCAAAATTCCAAACAATCCTCTCAAACATCTATCTCTTCTACTTTGACAAAAAATGCAACATATACTACAAATTTTGATGAGATAGATTATCAATCTCTATCTAATCCAAAATAAATGAAATGACTTTATGGAAAAGGCTATGAAATCATGAAACAACTAGGATATATTGGAAAAGGATGTGGAATACATGAACAAGGCATTTGTGTCCCTATCAAACCTAATATGCAAGAAACAAAAACTGGATTACAATATTCTTTTGCTAAAATGACAAAACCTACTCAATGACCATCTTTAAACATCAACACTATTACATGTCAACAAAAATTCCAACTTACAATCAAACATCTTGAATTTCTTGATATGAGTGTGCCACCATCATGGAAGTATGTGGATAGTGATGAAACTTTGAAAAAAATGTTAGGATTTTATGATAACACATCCTCTACTACTTTCATGAAGAGTATTCCTTGTGCCATGATTGTTACCAAGCAAGACGAAAGTGATATCACTGAATAACACTATGAGTCTAACATTCCTAATGCGAGTGCACTCCCTTTAGGAGATACAATTGATGTGCCAATGGACATTGATGATAAAGAAAAAGTTATTAAAATTAGGAAGTGCCTTGATGATGAAGAACAAGAAGACACTACAAATTTACTTCATGATTTTCCTAAAAAAAAAATCTTGGAAATATTCTGACATGCTAAGAATTGACCAAAAAATTATGACACACAACATCGTTCTTGTTGAAAAAGATAAACCCGTTCATCAAAAGATAAGAAAAATGCACCCTAACATAGCTTTACATGTTAAAGCAGAGCTCGAAAAGCTCCTTGATGCAGGCTTCATTTGACCTATTGATTATTCTCCTTGGATCTCAAACATTGTCATAATTTCTAAACCCGATAATCGTATTAGGATATGTATGGATTTTTGTGACTTGAATAAAGCTTCCTTAAAAGATGACCTTTCACTTCCTAATATAGACATGATCATGGATTCAACTGCTGGGCATGCTTTTTTATCATTCATGGATGAATTTTCTGGCTACAATTGAATCTTTATTAATCCTCAAGATCAATACAAAACTACCTTTACAACTTTTTGGGGAACATTTTGTTGGGTTATGATGCCTTTCGATTTAAAGAATGATGGTACAACTTATCAATGAGCAATGACATTGATCTTTCATAAATACATCCACAAAATTTTGGAAGATTATGTTGATGATATCCTAGCTAAATCCTTAACATGACAAGACAATGTAAATCTTCTTTGGAAAATATTCAAATGAATACATCAATATAACATGCACTTAAATCTAAAAAAGTGTTTCTTTGGTGAAGATAGTGGTAAAATTTTAGGGTTTTTCATATCTCACAGAGGCATTGAGGTGGATACAAAGAAAATTATGCAATCATTAACATGCCACCTCCTAAAAACATTTCTCAATTAAGAACATTACAAGGTCAAATTCAAGCTATCCATCGTTTCATTGAATCTTTATTCGATCGCACATCTTCTTAAAAAGGGTGTACCTTTTGATTGGGATGAGGATTGTAAATAGGATTTTGATAGTTTAAAGGAATACTTGGAAACTCCACCTATTTTACAACCCACTATGCCAAACAAACCATTCATCTTATACATTTCCACATCAACCCATGCTCTTGCATCATTATTGGCTCAACTGGACGATAATTGCAAAGAGCATCATGTTTATTACATTAGTCAAACTTTAACCGATTATGAAATTCAATACTCCCCAATTGAAAAAAATGTTTAGCTCTTGTATTTGCTACTAGTAAATTGTGACATTATTTACTAACTGCTGAAATACAAGTTATGACAAAATTTGATCCTCTTAAACATATTTGTAATAAAATTGATCTATATGGACGATTAGCTAAGTCGGTGATGTTGTTAACTGAGTTTGACCGTAAATTTATTTCACAAAAATCAATCAAAGGAAAAGCCTTAACTGATCACTTAGCTAATGCTCCTCCTCCTTTTGCTTTACCTAATCATGACTCCTTTCCTGATGATAATGTCTTAACCACTGATATTAAAACATGGGAACTATATTTTGATGGATTTAAGTGTAGAATAAGTTCTAGTGCTGGAGTGGTATTGATCTCACCCTACAGACAACCTCTTCCCTTGTCTTATTGATTAAATTTCCTATGCACAAATAATACAGCTGAGTATGAGACATTAATTGTGGGTTTGCAAGTCACTTTAACAATGAAAGGTAAACATATTAAGATATTTGGTGATTCAAAATTAGTTATCAAACAAATTAATGGTACATATCAAACTAAACATGATAAATTATTAAAATGCATGGATCTTACAATGAAACTGATAGAGAAGTTTTCCTCATTCACCATTGATAACATCGCATGACAAGACAATAGACATGTAGATGCAATGGCAAGTGTGGCCTCTCTTATATCCCCACATGATCCTTCCACAAACTTCACTTTTGTTATTCATCACATCATGAAACCTTTGATTGAAACTCAATTAGAAGAAATTTTACCAATCACTCAAGATGACTCATGCAAATGGTATGATATAATTTACAACTATTTAAAAGATGGTACCATTCCTGAACCTTCAACAACAAACAAACAAAAACATTTAAGCAAACTAGTAGCTAAAAATGTCATCCTTGCCAATACATTGTATAGACAATCTTACCATGGTCTCTTATTATGATGTTTTAAGGATTCTGAGATCCCTTTAGCACTTGAATAGGCTCATGTTGGTGCTTGTAGAGGACATTTTGGAGGATGAACATTAGTGCAAAAACTTATCCGTATGGGTTATTATTGGTGAAATATGGGAAAAGGACTACTTCACTAACATTAAACAATGTTGTAAATGTCAAGAACATAGCAATTTGATCCATGCTCCTACTTGTGAATTTCATGCCCAAGTTCCCATTTGGCCATTTTTAGTATGGGGATTGGATCTTATTGGAAAAATTTCACCTCCCTCTTTTGTCGGACATACATTTATCATAACCACAACATATTATTTTATGAAATGGGTGGAACCTATTCCTCTTCGTTCCACAACTACTGAAGTAATTTGTAGTTTCATTTTGGAACACATTATTGCTCTCTTTGGGCTTCTTTCTGCCATTGTTTCAGACAATGGAACCTGATTTAAGAATAACAAAGTTAAGAAATTTCTTGAAACATTCATCATTCAACAACACTTTTCCATACCCTATTATCTGCAAGCCAATGGACAAGCTAGAAACACTAATAGGATTCTAGAACAAATCCTCAAGAAAATTGTCAACAAACATCATAAGGATTGGTATACACAATTACATTATGCGCTTTGGGCATATCAAACAAGTGTTAGATCATCCACCAGAACCACACCCTATAATCTCATTTATGGCACTGATGCAATCATTCCCTTGGAGTTAGAAATTCCTATGTTGCAAATTTCCCTCCAAGACCTCATTAACGGTGCAACTTATAAAGAACAATGATTACACCAACTTGAGATGCTCGATGAACTGCACATTACTGATCTTGAACATCTCCAAGCTAACATCAAATAGTTACAATGAATACACAACATGTAGGTCATCCCTCAAACGTTTCATAAGGGTGATTTTGTTCGTGTTGAGAATCAACACAATACTAGTGCCAACAATGAAGAAAAATATAAATTTAGGCCTAATTGTTTAGGACCTTACATAGTTGATACCAGTTATGGGTCTAGTGCTTATTTCTTAATAGACCTTGATGGGACACCCCTTAAGGAACCTATTAATGTCATGCATTTTCATCGATATTATCTCTAGCCTCTTCAAATAGTATGATTGTTAAAGCAATGTTAAAAGTTATTTGATTCTAAGTAACTTTCACATTGCTTCGTTCTTGACAACTAATCTTGTGTTTTCCTTGAGCACTAAGGTAATTATTTAAGTAAATTTTATAATTACTTTAGTAGTCATTCTATTCACCCTTGTGTTATGTTAAATTAGATCCTTATAGGTGTTTAATTTAACATAGTTCTTTAATCAACAATGTTGTATCTATAGTAAAACTAAAATATGTTTTATATTAGATCACACCAATCCTATTAAATCATGAAGACATTAATTAAATACTCTTACCATTAGTCATTTAATTAATCACATTACATTTAACACATTGTGAAAAATCATAACAATATCAAGTACGCATGTTTATATATATCAAAGTTTTATATGCATATCATCATCATATACACAATCACCAAGGTCTATGAGAACTGAACCCCTTAGGCTATGGCGCTTGAGATCCTATCCTTGGATGTCATGAGATGGTCATGTGTGATCATGATCATGAAATTTTGAGCCAAAGTACATACTCTAGACCTTGTGCTTGACCAACAACCACTAGACATTCCTCTACCATTTGATCCCTCTCCACTCATACCTATGCTAGCTTTGCATGCAGTCTCTCAACCTCTGTTGAAGTTTTTGATGACTATGTTGCACTCTCAAATTGATGAAGTCATCTCCTCACACTCTCATACATTTCCTGTAGCCTCATGAAAGGTTTGAGCGACTCTGGCTCCTCTATGATTGGTGGGGGCATGTAGTCAGGATCTACCTCCTCCTCGTCAATGGATGCAGGCACTATCTTTGCAGAAACCTGACGATAGAACTCTCGCTAGTATCTCATCACTCCTACAAAATAGACAAAGTACACAATTAGTAAACATCATCACAATATATATATAATTGAAAAACATAACTATACTCAAGTACATGCATAAAATCAAAAAAATGATCACCTATGTCTCCAGGTGCATGAGGAATGTCAACCTCATCCTCTCTAGGGGGCATGAAGGATGTGCTAGCCTCTCTCTCACACTAGGTGCTGATGTTTGTTGTAGCTACTGCACATGATCTAGTCCTATAAGTGTGTGAGGACTCTCCATACTCGTACTGATCCTCCCTCAATTGCTACCTCATCACCCTCACTCAGGGGTGGATCCTCCTCATCATACTCATCCTCCTCATAATCCTCCTCCTCATCATCCTAGTACTCATAGTTAGGATCAGCCTCTGACTCATACTCATCATCAATCACATTAGTAAATATATCTAATGGCCTCTATCATACATCCTCTACTCTATCCTCTGGCTCATCTCCCTCATCTGGTGCTAGTCCTACATCACCTATAGGGACATCCATGGGGAACACAAGAGCTAGTCGTGTCACTAAGCACCACTCCTTGTTCTCATCTATGCTACCAACATCATCAATGTTAGCAACTGGGGAATGATCATGATCTGAAGCATCAGAATCACTCTCACAAACATGATCTATAGTCAATTGAATAGTATCACCTGGCCTCTGGGCACTCTGCACTGATCACCTAATGAAGGGGAATGCCTTCAATGGTGTTTGCACCTACCCATTGAATTGTCGCATGACTCACTCATAATAGAATGGTCATACAATGTAGTCATGCCTCCCGACTAGAAACATGTCCATCTACATCCTCCTCAGCTCTCATGTGGGATCTACCCACTTTAGAGTGAGTAGATAAGGTTTCCATAGGATCTCATCCTCCTCTAGTTGGTCAAACCTCACCCTCCAAAAATGTAAATCTTCGTATTGCCACAAGCATCACAAAGGATAGCCAAATGCTCTTGGATATCCTATAGCTATAACACAAGGGAATCTGACAGGCCTAGTGCATGTGATATGCTCAAGGAACCACACCTGTAGAAGTGTGCAATGAACCATACTATCAATCTCTTGAAATAAAAATCTGCCAAGATCATAATATTTGTGTGCTAGGATGCAGCGACCCTATGCATAGACTGTCCTATGCTCATACATCCCTCGAATCAAATGTACTAATCCTCCATCTAAGTGTGTCGCTCATCCATCAGGATTGAGAACAAGAGCCATTGTGTGCATCATAATCCATCTAACAATAGGAGCTCACTAATATAGAAGCGTGGGAAGCTCGATTCATGCTCTCACTCATTCATCATGCACTAGTTCACCAAGGAAATACTACATATCAACCTCTTCTCGTCGAATGACCGATCCCCCTAGAAGTATACCCACTCCCCCTGAATAGGCACTCAAAGAATTCAGTGTACATCCTTGAGAGTGATTCTAATCTCCCTAGTCAGAAGGTGAAATGTACAAGTATCGACAACCCAACGCTCGCATAGGGCCATAAGCATGGCGTCATTGTATCTCATCGATGGCATAAGATATGCCCAATAGATACCTACTAACTGTAAATTCTTTGTCTCTACTATCGATAGTGTTGGAGCATGATCTCTTAGAAATGTAAGTTGTCTTCCCCCTAGCCACTATCACAACTGAGTGGGGACCTATCAAAATTATTACAAAATGCTCTAAAATCCATCTAATGTCTTCAATCTTTACATCTTTCATTGTGAAAATGTGCTAAATTCCATCTGGTGTGCTTTCCTAATAGCCCTAAACACTTTAGAACCCTTTTAGGACATTTCATAAAGAAACGAGACACTTTGCAAAGAAATGGGATACTTTGTGAAGAAACAAGACACTTTGCGCACAAAAGGGACCCTTTACAAAAAAGGGTTGCTTTGCAAAAAAAAATTCCAAGACCCTAAATTACACTATCCATGCATTAAAAATCATTAAATTATTACAAAATCACAAAGCAATAGTTGCATAATTGACTCACCTCATAATAAAGAGCATCACATGCCACCTTCTCTCAAAGTGTATCCAGTCGTGATGGCCTATAATCCCATCTGCTTGGAATTTTCTTCTCTCACTCATCACTATCAAGCTACAAGAAGGTAACGTGAATAGTAAGTGACAAGTTACTCCTCTTTACCTCTTTTAATCCATTTTCATCTCTTTTTACTCATATACTTGAGCATAGGGTTATTTCCTTTCAAGAATTCATAAAGTAATCTCCTCTTCAAATCAACATAGCAAGAGCTAGGGTAATATGTTTTTGATGCCATTTAATGTGTTGGAGTTATGATTTTACACCCGACATCATCACTTGTCTATCATTATGGGGCATGGTACTTGGAAATGCCCTACAGTATGGTTTTTCTTATTCAACGTGGCTAGCTAGATTGCTACCTTGATCCCACCTACATTAAGCAAGCAAAATCAAGGGGGGCATACATCTACCCTAAAATTGTATTCCTAGGAAGTAGATAAAATGATTTTTTGACAATTAATGAATGTGTGTTGCAGGATGTGGTTCCTAATGTTGTGGTTTTGTAGATAACTACATTGAGGGCTTCATTCTCCCATCTTTTGAATGAGTATCCTTTTATAAAATGCACTATTTAGAGTTCTATAGCTTACATATTCACATAGAGTTATATGGGCACTAAAGTGGGGCTTAATGCACCATAGAAAATTGGACTCTCTTGAGAAAAGAGACAATTTCATGTGTAATTAGACCCACTTCTGAGTCCTCTTGCATCAGTTATCCTTCAAAATGACATTTATAGGCCCCTAAGACCCATTATTTTTTATGTAGAGGCTTGCTTCACCTAAGAAATCACTTAAAACTTGACAAATAGCACTTAACTCTTTCATCTCCCAAAAACCCACCTTCAAAAATTAGTAGTGGGACCCATTCGCCAACTTGGGTGGATGAGTCCCCTCTAGTGGGACCCATTCACCAAGGATGGTGAATGAGTCCCTTTTGAGGGAAAATTCAATTTTGAGTGGGAATTTAATTAATTGAACTTAAAATTCTGGTGAATGTCAGCGTCTTAGGTGTAAATAACAAGAAAATTAAGCATTGTTTCTTATAAATACTCATATTTATTCATTTTACATATCTTTTTAGTCATTTTCACAAAATAAATTTCTAAAGTCAAGTCTTCTACAACAATTTTTATGAGTAAAGTTGAAGTTTTAGGGCAACAAACTAGGGTTTTTGTAGGTCTTGAAGCTCACTTCTTAGATCAAAGTTCAACATTGCAAAGAGTTGTTGATGGATTCCTATGGTGAATCATGGAGAAATATAGGTTGAGATGCAACTATCCATCAAATCACACCTAAAGATTTGTTTTGAAAGTGATTCCATCTTCCATTGCTTCTCTATCTTCAAATTAAGGTTTATATTTCATTCATACTCCATTTGCATGTCATTTTATCTCCATTTTTTATATGTTGTGATATTTCTAGGGTTGAGATCTTGCATCATTCAAATAACATTACATGTCTTATTCTTGCACAATAGAATAGGGTTTTTGACATACTTCAAATTTTCCTAGTCTTTAACACATCTAAGGCTAGGGTTTTATGTAGATTTTTATTCATTTAAGGTTTGATTACCCAACTTGGGATTTGACCAAGGAAAACCCCCCATTAGATAAACAATTTTAAGATATTTTGCAAGAATTTTTTGAGATCCCGACTCGAGTTTGTGTCTAAAATTGCTATACATATCATGTCAAAGTGCAAAAACGAGATTTGAAGTTGCAGAAATTTGAAAGTGGACTACATTTCCATGCATGGAAAATGAGTCCCTCTTGAGATGACATTTTCAATTAGATAAAGATCCAGACACCTAGTTGATAGAAAACAACTCATGTGTAGAAAAGTCCTAACCTGGGACTGATTCGCCCAAGGTGGCAAATGATTCCCAGTTAGCCCAAAAATAGGTCTTAATAGATTTCCAGATTATTTTGAGACTTCTTCAACTTCCTAGATGCACTTGCTCAAATATTTAGCCTTTTGTTCAGTTTAATGCACATTTTTGTTCGTCATTTCAAGTCTCTTCCAAACATCATTGTGTTTTCAAATATTGCATTAATCATTGGTTTTGCATTTATAATCTCTTAGTTTCATAGTTTAGTTGCATTCATATCATTCCATTTAGTCTTAATCACATCATACACATCCTAATTTGAATGAACTAGTTAGATTCTTTGGCCCTTTCTTTCTCCTTTTAGGTGAAAAACTCTAGAAGTGCTAGAAAGTCCTAGAGTGCCAAAAATCTATGGTTTAGATGCTATGATGATGGCCTTGGTAGAGAGGTGTAATGCAGATACATGCACATTTCATCTCCCGACAAGCAAATAATGACCACTTTAGAGGATGTCCATCGCATTATCCAAGTTTTGATTCAGGGTGAGAAGGTACATTTTCTAGGGGATCGATCATTTCACGAGATGAAATATGATATGCAGTACTATATTGGAGGTCTGGTTCATGATGACATTTTGGGGCCATAGATTGATTTAGCATGGCTACTATATTTGTGACCACCATTTGTTGTGTAGATTATGATGTTTATTGTAGCACTAGTACTCGTCCTTGATGGTCAGGGAGCACATTTAGAGGGATGACTAGTACATATGATACAATGGATGGTAGAGTAGAGGACTAAATACGTGTGGTGGCACAACATACTTACACACTTATACTATGATCGATAGTATGGTACATTGTACACTACTATAGGTTTGGTGCCTAGAGCATATCACATGCATTACGCCGACATGGTTTCCATGTGCATTATCCTTGGGGTATCCTAGTGCATTTAACTATCCACTAAGGTAGTTATGGTAGTACGAGGATTGCATTTTTGGAGAGTCAGATTCGATTGATTGGATGAGGAGGAGATCATATGGAGACCTTACCATCTCATACCACAGTGGTCAGATGAGACTCATCAATTGAGGAGATTACAGATGGATAGATTTCTGATAGGTAGAAATGATTATGTTGTATGACCCT
Source organism: Sequoia sempervirens (assembly GCA_007258455.2). NCBI lineage: Eukaryota > Viridiplantae > Streptophyta > Pinopsida > Cupressales > Cupressaceae > Sequoia > Sequoia sempervirens. Next base: position 158,473,278 of record VDFB02058242.1, on the reverse strand, counting down.
TCTACTATGATCATGTCATGCGACAATTTGAACCTATCCAGGTACCACCCATGGCATGGCCCTTCTTCAGGAGATCATCTTGGAGCACCCAGAGGCCTAGTGACACTAAACAATTCACGGCTAATGATGTCATCTATAGTGACTTTGATTACGATGATCATGATATGCCTCTAGAATTTGACACTAATGACATTAGTATAATAGATTCCTATGAGGAGTGGTGGGAAGCAACATGACTAGATCATGTATTCCTTATGGATGAGCCGATAGGCGATGCAGGGCCACTCCTAGATCAGACAAACGAGGACGAGGATAGAGCTAAGGAGACAGGGGTCAGGGATGCAGACTTATTCACATATGTGATATATGAGGAGTATGATGAGGCTACAAATCCTGAATATGATGGCTAGGAGGAGGATGAGGAGGAGTACATAGAGGAGGATGAGGAGGAGGAGTAGTCAATGAGTGAGGGTGATGAAATAGTGGATGAGGATCCAGTGGACCACAAGTGGGGAGAGCTAGATCCTAATCATGTGACTAGATCATGAGCAATAACTACAACACAAACCAACACTTGTAGTCATAGAGAGGCTAGCACATCCTCCATGCCTCCTATAGATGGCGTATGAGTCCCATTTGGCCTATTTTTAGGGTTTTGAGCAAGAAATATGGGTTTTAAGTTCAAATTTCATGAATGTAAGTGTGTTGGATCTAATAAACAGGATATTAGATGGATTGCCTATGTAAATGAGGTCTCAAACCATTATTTCATTAAGCCTGCATGATATCAAGTCAAGCACTCAAGAGTTAAGCATTCCAAGACTTTACAAAATCATCACAAGAGCATTCAAGATCATTTCTAAGGTATTCAAGGGCAGATTCTTCATCATTTGTTGCATAAATTAAAGGTCCATCATTATGTCAAGTATATCAAGCATCAAGCATGTTATTGAGCTAGTGTTGTGATGTTGCATTCAAGATCCAAGGTCAAGCATTGTTCTACACTTATCTCAAGATCTAGATCTATATCCTCCATTGCCATTTCATGTTAGATTACAAATTTTAAGACATTATTCAAGGTATCTTTGTTTATGTTTCATGTTTCATGTCCTTATTTCATTATCTCATCATTTGGTTTAATTACCTAAAAGGAGTTTGACCTATGCAAACCCCTATCCTCTAACAAACAATAAATCTTTCTTCTCTTTGATGTGTGATTGTAGATCTAGGTATCTTGGAGCTTGAAGACCCCTTGAAGATTAGGTTACAAGATTGGAGAAAGTTGTTAGAGTTGTCCCCTCATTTTCAAGGTTGCTATCTTCACAAAAAATCATCTATAGGTCAGAAATTAGGGTTTTAGATCAAAAAATAAATTTGGGAGAGAAGAGCAAGCGTTGAAGTGAGATCTAAACTTTGAATTCCCAAAAAAGAAGAATGAGGTTAATATGCTAGAAGTGGTGTATGAGTCCCAGTACACACATTTTTATAGATTTTTATAGTTCCAAATACCCTTTTTCTAGAAACCTATCCCAAACAAGAAACCTTGATCTAGGACTGATATGCCTAGACTGGTGTATGAGCCTATTGTGACAAAATTTTAGAATTTCCAACATTTCAGAGCTTATTTCAGTCATCTTCATATTTCCAGGTGCACACATTTCATCTTGTAGCTTTCTATTTTGTTTTACATGCATTTTCAGGTCGTTTAGTGAAAGATTGCATCATACTAGGTTTAAGCATTTTGATTTGCATTGTATTTGTCTTTCCAAGCCCTAGCTTGGTGGTGAACCCCTCATTAGTTTACAATTAGACCCTAAGACAACCCTATTGCAAGATCTCTTTCTCCCTTGCATACCTAAGATTGAGATATCTAGGGTTATCCTTGAATGAGAGTGTTTGAGTTTTGATATTCTATCTCTCAAGCATAGAACAAACAAAATTCCATCCTTTCATTTTGGTGAACCTGACGTGAAAGAATGAATTTTTTTTGGGTTCTATGATTGGGAGATAGAATAACAAAACTCCAACACTCTCATTCAAGGATAACCTTAGAGATCTCAATCCAATGATCAAAGGGGGAAAGAGATCTTGCTATAGGGTTGTGGACTAGGGGATGATTGTAAACTATTGAGGGGTTCACCACTAAGCTAGGGCTTGGAAAGACAAATGAAGTGCAAGTTGTAATGCTTAAACCTAATATGATGCAATCTTTAACTAAGTGACCTAAAAATACATGTATATCATAACAGAGTGGTGAGATCTCAGAAGTATGCACCTGGAAACCTGAACATGACTTGAATGAGCTCTAAATTGCTAGAAATTCTAAAATTTTGGCAAACCAAGAATCACATGGCAGTCTTGGTGTAGGAGTTCCAGATCAGGGTTTCTGGTTGGAAACTGAAATTTGGAAAAAGGTTATCTAAAACTGCAAAAATCTAAAAAATATTCCTATAGTGGGATGCATATGCCACTTCTAGTGTATCAGTCTCATTCTACTTTTTTGAGAATTCAAAATTCAAATCTGCACTCCAATCTTTTCTCTTTCCTTCCAAACTAATTTCTAGATCTGAATCTATGAAAAGACCTAGAAAACAAAATATAGATTTGATTTTCGTATGGGGGGTTTGTCTCAGTCAAACCCCTAGTTTGGTAATTAAACCTTGATAGAAACAATGAATCATGAATGTAAATAGGAATGTAAACCCTAACGTTAAGTGTGTCTAAGATTAGGAAATATGAAATGCAATGTAACCCTATTCAAATGTGCTAGAATGAGATGCATGATTGAAACATGAAGATGAATGAATCACTTTGAGAGATCTCTAATCACCCACATGAGCCCTAATAATGCTTGTACCTTCCTTAGGCTAAATGTAGAGTGATAATGGAGCATGAAATCACTTAGGAAACAAGTCATTAGGCTTGGCTTGTTGGCTAGTTGCATCTCCCCAACCTAGAATCCATCATTACTCACCATAGACAACCATAATCAACTCTTAACAATGCTAGATCTTGAATGAAGCTAGCTTGAAAACCTACCAAAACACTTTAATTTTGCTCCAATACTTCAACTTTACTTGCTTTTGAAACTTGAATGCTCTTGTGAAAGAATTCTTGGAGATTCTTGAATTCTTGGATCTTGAAATTTCTCTTGAAAAATGATTTCTTAGATGAAATAATGACTTAAAAGCTTTCTTATATAGGAATTAACACCTGATTTACTGTTATTTAGATCTCAAAAGATGACATCAACCAAAAATTTGAATTAAAATTTGATTTTGCCACTCAAACCCTTAAAAATCCCCAAATGGGACTCATACACCAACCCTGGCATATGGGTCCCACCTAGACAGACTCATACACCCAAGGTGGTGTATGAGTCCCACCCTAGATTTTTGGGGTGGGTTAGAATTTTTTATGTTTTTGATGATTTTTTTAGGTTTTTAGCTGAAATAAGCCGCGAGATTGAAAATAATGGGCCTTAGTAGCCTATTAATGGTGACTTAAAGGGGTATTTAGTGCAAGTGTGCTAAAATAGGTACAAATTAAGTGTGAAATTGCATTGTTTCCAAGAGCATAATATTTTCTACACTACATTTATATATGCACAAATTACAAAGATAAAAATAAAGGATATGAAAAAGATGAATTTTCTCTACCAAACATCAATATGATGATTGCTCACAATATTTTGTTAGAAATTATCAGTAATGGATGATTTATTTTGGCATAGAAAAATATAAATTTCCCTTGAAAATTAACACAAAGTAACTTTACAACTTCTTGGGGCACCTTTTATTGCTAGGTAATGTCATTTGGGATAATAAAAAATGTAAGGTACACTTACTAGAGACCTATGATGGTAATCTTCCATGGCATGCTCCATGACATCATGGAAGGTCCTATATGTAATAACTCCTCCAAAATAAAAATCAAGTATATGACGCTAATTCTTTTTTAACAAAGAATATTCCAATAGTTAAGAGGCTACAAAGTATTCCTCAATCGAAATAAATGTTACTTTAGGGTTGCACAAAGAAAGCCCCTAGGATTCATTGTCCCTAAACAAGGTATGGACTTGGATCTTGCAAATATGGAATCCATACAAAAATTCTTTCCCAAGGTACCTATAGAAACTCTAAAGCATTTAGGGAAAATTACAATGTATCTATAGGTTTCATACACAATTGGTAAGAGAGTGTCAATAATTCTCAGATGAACTTAATAAAAATAGTAGTTTTTAGTAAATGCGACCTATAATCAAAAAAACCATTTCTCGTTCACATCACAACCACACCTATTGCCTTAGGTGTACATTTGGCACAACACAATAAAAAAAGTCATGAAAGCATAGTTGATTGAATTATTTTTGAATTAGTCACATATGAGGCCAGTTAAGGGAAAACTTTAGTGGTGATTCTTTACCAATTGGCAAATTCTAGGAATTGGCCAAGTCGAAATTGGCGAATTTCGCACACCCAACAGGGTGTCCAAATCACCTAGATTTTACAAACTATAGGTCTAATGCATGTCCATTCGCCAATGAGTTTTTTTATGAGGCATATTTAAGAAATAAATTTGTCATTTTCAAACTATGCATTTCAATTGGACAGACTAACATTTTTGCCTGGAATCCTGAAAGCATTTAGTAAAATACCTACATATTTGCCGATACTAGTATTAAAACAACATTATATCAAGACCCATTTCTCCAATTAAAATTTATAAATAGTTGCTTGTGAAGACCCATTTCACAAATTAAAATTTATAAATAGTTGCTTATGAGGAACTATTTCTCCAATAACATTAAAAAATAATTACATTTGAGGACACATTTTTCCTTGAAAATTACAACGTATCATTGTATAAGAAAGTGATATTTTCCCAATTTTTAATATACCATTTAAAAATCTCATAGATATTTCCAATTATGGAATCATGGATTGATATAAATACAATTGAAAGTGTCATTTATTCTTACACATTTTGTTTAGTTCTAAGGTTCTACTTCTCAATTCGGAAGTTAGCAAAAGTTGAAAAACATAGACTTAAAGGTGAGTGATCATTTATTCATAGTGTTATTAGTTATAATAAGTTTTCTTTATCTCTTTTCCATTCTTGCTTTAGTCTTAAAGATGATATTGAGTAGGGAACGTTAGAACAAAAGTCTAAAGTTTCAAATTTTTTGAAACCTGTGACCCACCAACCAAAAAGATGACCAAGAAAGACTTGCAACTCAACAAAGTGAACCATCAACCAAGTCGGGGAATCAAGAAGTTATAAAAATTTAGAAAACCATGACAAGGCTATATAAAACTTTGAGGACTAGCAACTAAGGTTAGGAAAAGCCAAAAAAATTATATTTTATTCCATGGTATTGAATTTGATATGTGACTCCGCATCATTTTTAAAGAACAACACTTATCACACTACATATAAATTCCTATTGCATTGCAATTGACACAATATTTGATAAATAATTGAAAGGAATATTATCAATCCAATGCTTGAACAAAAGCTAACAGTTCAACATCCATAACTTATAAGTTATATGCTAATAGAAACTAACATTTCAACATAAATAACTTATAAAGGCATCCACCCAACTTAAACAATAAAAATATTAAACTACCAAATCACCTAAATTATACTGAGAAATCCTTACGCATCCATCACCATAAAATCTTTATTCACAGATAAGCATTCCACAGCAATGAAACAAACCATAAATCTATCATTCCAATAATAGATAATCCACTAGGAAACTAATCAACAAAAGCACAATAAATCCACATAGTGCACACCATAATTCAAAGATTACGCATGAATGAACTTCACCATTGTCTTTCTATATTGAAATAACATAAAAGAAATAAAAATAGCAAAGTTTTTTTTTGTCTTGATAACAGTTTCTTGAAGACAAGTAGACAACTATTTTAGAAATGAAAATAAAAAGTCTTTGAAGTATCAAGAGAGCCAAATTAATGAAAATAACATAAAAACTAAAAACTAAATAGCGGTCCCTTTCCCAACACCGAATCCTTCACTTTCAATTATTTCTGCCTTCTTCTCCTTTAGTAATGCCTCCTGTGCCTTTACTCTTTGCCTGTATTCCTGATACTTGGTGAAAATTGTAGTGAAGTTTTTGCTCCCTGGCGTTGTAGTAATCTGTAACCTAGTTCTCCATTTTCCCAAATAATTTTTAGACTCAACCAACATATTTGATCTTCTCTCTTCTCTAGATTTATAAGCCCTTAGGTGGATCTCCATTCCATAGAGTTTTGAGAAGGACTCCCATGTCACTATAGCAAGATCAACTATTTCTTTATTGAATATCTCACTAAACTTCAAAAAGATCTCTCTTATATCTAGAATCCTTTCATCAAACTCATCAGTAATTTCCACTTCCAGAATATTACAATCTTCTTTAATTTCCACCAACATTTCATAATATAGATCAAGTCTATTATTAATTTCCCGTAACAGATTATCATACATATTCAATTTTCATTCCAATGAATCAGACCAAGAAGGGTCTAGCTCCTTAGGATTATTCACAATTTGCTCACCAATTAATATCTTTGGATCCATAGAGTTCAATTCTTTCATTTCCTGAGATATGACATAGAGACTAGTTTGATATTTTTTGACCTGTTGAAGTTCTATTACTAACTCCTCCCTCTTCTTAACAATTTGAGTGTAAAAGAGCACAAATTTATTCAGAAAGAAGATAGCCTCTTGAGATATTTTATCGATCCCCTCATAGGAAGCTCTAGAATAGTTCAAATTCTTTTTAATTTTCTCTATGGTGAGCACATCAATGCCCTCTACCTGAGAACTTGAGGATTCACCAGATGTAGGAGTGGCCATGGATGAAATAAAGTTACTCAATGCAAGGACTTGAGATTGCAGTTTTATATTTTCTTTCCTCTGTTCTTTCACTCTTTTAATCAAGACATTGACTGAATAACTAAAATGGTACACATCACCTTCCAGTGTTGGAGGCCCCATATCAACATGTGCGACTTTGTAATCCACCTCCGTTATTTCATCTTCATTTAAATCCTTCACAGGGTCAACAATTTCTAACATTTGATTTCAAGAAGTAGCATTAGTCACCATCCTTGACATCTTCCTAGATTTCTTAGGTTTTGAAGAGATTTTAAGTAACTTTGAAACTATAACCATTTCAACTGTCATTGTAGGAATATGCTTTGTCTTCTTCTCCACTAAGTTTTTCAGCCATCCTAGGGAGGCTACTACTAGACAAGAATCTTCATTTCCACTTATAGTTTCTTTAGAAGCCCCAAGAGTGAAAGGTTGATTATCAGGCAGAGAAGAGGGGAATTTATTTAGAGGAGGAAAGATATTATCTTTAGCTATCTATTTAAGGATAGCTTCAGAATCTGAAGCCATAAGTTTTTCTTGATTGTTCTTCTTCTTAGGGGTAGGAGAAAGCACCTTGTCTTGTTCACAGATTCTCTTCAACTTGACTATTTCTTCTAGCCTCTCACCATCACCTCTTGACTGAGAATTTTCCCTAGAGGACCTAACAGAGGGTTTCCCTAATGATACACTTGCACCAGATGCTTGCGTAGACCCCTGTTCATTCTTTTGTGATGACTTAGGCTCCTAAACAGGACCAAAAACTTGCCACCATTTCCCATCCAACTAGTCCTTGGTTCTTTTAAGCACTGGGGCAACACATAACCTCATATATGAAATTTCACTTTGGCTCCAATCAACCCTAGGGTGGGATGTATCAAGCAATATTTGATATGCAGGATCTATTATTGTTGAATCCTCAACTACATTTTTTAGGAATCTGAAATGGTAGACTGAAAGCTTGTATCTAGTTTAGCATTAGCATCATATAATCTCTTCTCAAAACTTTATTCTCATCGAAACAATCTTCCCAAAAATCTTCAATAGATGGGTGATGCTGATATAAGCTCCCTCCATAGAGATTCTGCTTCATAAAACCCTTATTGTCAAATTTAGCTCTGATAGACAAATTTTGGAGGTTATATTCCTTATGAATTCCTTCATCTCCTCTAGCCATCTGGTTTTTTTTGCACATAAAATAAGGGGTCTCCAATGGGAATACATACCCTTGTTTCCCCATGTCTGTATATTTAATATTAACAATGGCCATTTGTTGACAAACTTCTAGAAATATTAGTAAATCTTCAAGATATCGAGGGAATTTAAATGGGGCTTTCTCAAAACTCCCTATTCTTAGATAGGAAAACTTATCAAATTAGATATAAAAACCCCCAAATTTTGATACAAGAGTAATCAATTCAGGGGAAAGGTGCATTTTTGGATTTCCATCTAGCTTCCTCATGACCTCCATTAAAAATGCATCATTAACACGACAAAAATCACACATTCTAAATTGTTTAGTGAACTGAGGAAAGTGTTTATACATAGGAATATCAGAAGTTGGGGTTCCTTGTGGCTCCAACCTAGGCCAAAAGGACCTCAGACTACCTACAATGTACATCAGGCAAGAACACATACATAAAGTAGCAATCTTATGGAAATTAATTAATTGCTCATTCAAATGGAAGAAAATAACTTTAGCCCAGTCAATGAAAATGTTATTATCACAGACTATCAAGATAAACTAGAACATCCAATCCTCAAATCACTCAACTTGTGCATTACCAAAAACACAGTGCAATAAAGCAATAGAATTTGTAATTTCTCCCTTAAAATGCAATCTTTTAAGTTTACTCGACAGCTGCGACTTACCTTTCTTTTCATAATTCAACCAAGTTTTCGCTATGGAGTTCTTACACCAGTCCTTATTCGCTTTGAAAAATTCACCTACCACTGCAACAAACATGTCTTCTATAGGTCCCCTTTTCTAGAAACCTCAGCACGCAGGAAACAACTTGAGGAGAAATTTATGCAATTACAATCCTATCCACAACTTTAATTTCCCATGTTTGCGGAATGTACCTTCTCGCACATGCATTTATCAGGTCGACACTCAATACAGCTTCTAGAAACCCTCCAACATAAGCTATCCTGCTTTCTAAGAGTTTTATATCCAGCTCAGACTTGTCGTCCCTCTCCAGGCATGCCCAAAATTCATCTAACTTAAAAGGTTTGAGCATCGTATCCATTACACCTACCCAACTTTTACTCTGCATGAGCACTTGAATTCACAAAGAATGAATGTTTGCACTTGAGAAGTACTAGCCTTGGTAAAGAATGAGAATGAAGGCTAAATGTCTGAGTAAAAAGAATGTTTGCACTTGAGAAGTACTGGCCTTGGCAAAGAACGAGAATGTAGGTTAGATGTCTAAGTAAAACTTGTCCACCTACTTGTGCCATGTTATTTTTGATAGGACGTGCTTTAAATGCAGAATTCAATTTCATTCCTCGAAAAGATAGCCTTTAAACCTGTATGCTTTTAGAAATTCTTGAAAACACAACTCAAGTTTAGTCTGTACATAGCATTCTATGAGATGTCAGATGATGGTGCCTTTGAAAGGAAAGATAAGTCTATAATGTTACGTATGCATGAACTCAATCCACACACTATAACTCAAAGGTTACATATGCATGAACTTAGCACTTAAGTTGCTCAACAAAGTGAACCAAGTCAGGGAATCGGGTAGTTATGAAAAATTAGAACTCCATGAAATGGTTATAAAACTTGGAGGACTAGCAACTAAGCTTGCTTTGCTCCCTTATTTTGAGTCTAGAACCATACATCAAATGCTCATCAAACGGTTGAGTAATTTATGATACAAGTAATTGATGAGTAATTTATTTTTAACCATTAATGTGCATGGATTGACATCAAGGCCTTTATAAAATGAATTACAATGTCACATTAATAGCACAATAATACTTAACGTTGCAAAGGACTTAATAAAAGGAATTACAATGTCAAATTAATAGCACAACCATTTATTTTATTACAACTGAATTAAAATGTCACATTATTACATAGTACAAATAAAAATGTAAGCACAAGTGCCAAGTTTCTGCTAGACCACTGGTGAAAATGTAAATGTAATACATGTGTGTCTAAAAATAAATGGGACTTGTCAGGTCAACCATGCGCTCTGAAAATAAACACATGGGACTTTTGGGATCAGCTGTGGTGTCTGAAAATAAATGCATGGGGAAAGGTAGGCTAATCAAACCAGGGAAATGGGAGCTGTGAAGATAAAATATGTACTTCTCCCCTTTGAAAATCAAAGTCACGCAAAAGATGAGGGGTTGTAAAACTACTTCCAAGGCCAAGGGGTTGGTAACTTAACATTGCAAAGGACTTACTAAAATGAATAATGATACCGGGAACTAGGGGAGAAGGTCAATGAAAAATTAGAAATCAATAACATTTTGGTAAACCCTAACAAGAGTGACAACTTTTAGTGTTTATAATATTTTTTTGTCAATTTGATGGAAACTTCTTTTTTCATTTGTATTGCTTTATGTTTTACTTTAAAATCTGCATGCAATTATTTCATAAATAAATAATACTTAATTTTTCAAAGGAAAAAAATTTGATTTGAATAGATTCATAGACACTGAACGCAAAAAATAACTCTTTACTATAAATTTATAACCATTTATTTTATTACAACTGAATTAGAAATTACAATGTCACATTATTAATTTCACTATTACTAACCCTATTCAATAATTTATGGGCCAGTAGTGCCACTACTAGCTTGATTCATGCAAACCAGAAAACCAACTTAGTCAATTCGTCTATCTTAAGCCTTACATGTACAATTAAAATGTTTAATTTGATTGGCGTCTGGCTACATGCAAATTGTACCTCAGTCTAAGAAACTTTCAAAATCACCAGACTCCAGTCAGCACTACCAGTGTCACTCAAATGATATGAAATCATTACAAATATTGTTTCATTAAAGCTATGAGCTATCCAATCAATTGCATTAGATGTTCAAAAGATTAAGGATTTCAATTAAATGAAATGTAATATGTCGAGGCATTGAAAAGAGAGAAATGATCCTTGATCTCACCACATGTCTACATCTAATGGTTCTAATGTTATTTTGGAGGTTTCAATTTGCAAGTATACTGCTTCATAGATTTACTTCTAAAATGTAACTATAGTCATCCATGAAAAATTCATCGAATGGTCATGGTTATATTGATTTTCCTTTACATCCTTTGGGTAAAACATTCTTAAGTTTTTAAGCCTTTGTCCTACATTCTTCCTAGGTGGTCCCTCTTTTAAAACAAACTTTCTGCACGTGCATATTTCTGCCACTTAAGTTCTTCTATCACTCATCGCCAAAATCCAACCCATCGGGTTCATTACCACGATAATGAGCCTTGATCTCCCCATGTGTCTGCATCTAATAGTTCTAGTACAATTCTAGAGGTTTCAATTAACAAATCTACTACTTGAGAGATATACTTCTAGAATGCAGCTATAGTCGTCCATTGAAAATTCATTGAATGGTAGTGGTCCATAATGTCGCATGGTCATTGAAACTTGGAACCTTAGAACCAAAGTCTAAAGTTTCAAAGTTTTAAAAACCTCTGACCCACTGACTACATAAATGACTAAGAAAGACTTGCAACTAAGGTTAGGAAAAGCACCAAAACCTTGACTTTGGTGAACTAAGATAGGAAAGGCAAGGACAGTGCATTTATGAAGTGAAGATCACGAGAAGATTTTAGTTTTAGCAAGTGGTCATAACTGGAGGATCGATGGGTAATTAAGATCGATACGTATGGAGTACAGAAAATTATTACCTCTCAACCCTCAATTAGAAAAGTTAGATTGACAATTCATCAAACGATCGTGGTTAGAGTCATAATAGTTTATTTTATTAAATATAAAGAAAAAGTTGCATATACTTTAGATTTATCTTCATCCATCAACTACCAAAAAAGTTGATTAACCAACACAGTTTCCATTTCAAACATATCAATTTCAAATTATCCCTAAAAATATACTTCAGATTTATCTTCATCCATCAACTACCAAAAAAGTTGATTAACTAGCACAATTTACATTTCCAACATATCAAATTATCTCTAATCATACCCACCTGAAATCCACCCTTCCACCCATTGTTAGCACCCCAAGGTGTTTTACAATTACAATGAAAATCTAGGCATAACCCTTAAAAAAAATATCATAGACAAGATTTAGTACAATAATCTTTTTTTTTTTTAAACTTGTACTACTCAGACGGCTTTGATGAATTACCCATCTCCAATGGCTTCATCTTCTTCCTTGGATGTAGACCCTTCTTTTCACACATCTTTGCTTTGGTGATGCCTTTGAGATTCTCTATGACCTCCTCGAACTCCATTAGCTTGGCGTAGATTTTGAGTGCTTGCCACCTACGCTTCCCACCTTCTCACCACAAATATTTGTTGCATCCTTCTGACCGCTTGATAAAGAGATGATTTAAATTTGTGAGCTCTAGGCCTCCACTATCCATGCCTTCAACCTTAACAAGCCCCCTCTTGGTATCGCCCATTCCAGAATGCCTTCCATATCCTCTAAAAAATCTTTGTAAACCAGAGTTTTCATGACTTTCCTCACTACATCCACCAACTCTCCTAAGTCAAATCCCAAGCCATGACCAACGAATAAATATCCATATTGGTCATGTATGTGTGCTTTAATTTTTCAAAGCCATTACCAGAAATAATTTGAACTGCTTGTGCCACTTGCACATCCTTGAAGAGAAATAAACCCCGTAGCCACTTCACAAACACTTTGCCAATGAAAGGGTCCAACTTCCTCCATGATGTCAATGTGAAACTAGCCTCCATTGTTTTCTCTGGTTCACTGGCTTCCAGACAACCACCCACTTTCGTCAAGGTACATGAGATGTGTGCCTTTAATACATCTCAATTTTCCAGCCATCTCAATTAATGTTGATTCCCAAATGTACATCTAGCACCCGTAAAAAACCTTCATCAATGCTTCACTTCTTATGGAAACTTCTGCACCTCCTTCACTTACTAAATAATGTTTAATTCACCAATGTTTTTTTCTTAATCATTTGAAAAAAGGTTTAATTCGGTAATGAACTTTATTTTAATTTGAAAAAAAGTTTTAATTGCTAACAAAATTAGTTTTTTATTTGAAAACGGGTTTAATTCGCCAATCAAAATATTTTATTGGTTTGAAAATATATTTTAATCACCAATGGAAAAATTTAAGTGGTTTTAAGGATTCTCCACAGACTTCTAGGGATTAGAAAAGATTCGCTAATGGACTTTTTTTTTCACGAAAAATGAAAAAAAATTCCACTAAAATTAATTTTCTTTTTGGGAAGTACACAAGATCCGCCAAGATTTTACACCTAAAAATATACTTCAGATTTATCTTCATCCATCAACTACCAAAAAAGTTGATTAACTAGCACAGTTTACATTTCCAACATATCAAATTATCCCTAATTATACCTGCCTGAAATCTACCCTTCCAACCATTGTTCATGCTCTAGGGTTTTTTACAATTACAATGCAAATCTAGGCATAACCACTAAAAAAAAAATCATAGACAAGATTTAGTACAATAATCTTTTTTTTAAAAACTTGTACTACTCAGACAGCTTTAATGAATTACCCATCTCCAATAGCTTCATCTTCTTCCTTGGACACAAACCCTTCTTTTCATGCATCTCTACTCTGGTGATGTCTTTGAGATTCTTTATGACCTCCTCGACCTCCATTAGCTCAGCGTAGATTTTGAGTGCTATCCACCCGCGCTCTGTACCTTCTCGCCACAAATCTTTGGTGCATCCTTCTGGCCACCTGATAAAGAGAAGATTTAAATCTATGAGCTCTGGGCCTCCACGATCCATACCTTCAACCTTAACAAGCCCCACACCTAGTATCGCCCATTCCAGAATTCCTTCAATATCCTCTAAAAAATCTTTGTGAACCAGAGTTTTCATGACTTTCCTCACTACATCCAGGAGCTCTCCTATGTCTAGACCCCAAGTCATGATCAACGAATAAATATCCATATTGGTCTTGTATCTGTGCTTTAATTTTTCAAAGCCATTACCAAAAATAATTTGAACTGCTTGTGCCACCTGCACATCCTTGAAGAGAAATAAACCTCGTAGTCACTTCATAGATGCTTTGCTAATGAAAGGGTCCAACTTCCTCCATGATGTCAAGGTGAAACTGGCCTCCATTATTTTCTCTGGTTCACTAGCTTCTAGACAACCACCCACTTTTGACCGGCTACATGAGATGTGTGCCTTTAATACATCTTAATTTTCCAGCCATCTCATTAATGCCGATTCCTGAACATACGTCTAGTGCTGGCAAAAAACCTTCATCAATGCTTCACTTCTTATGGAAACTTCTGCAGCTCCTTCGGTTACTAAATAATGTTTAATTCACCAATGTTTTTTTCTTAATCATTTGAAAATAGGTTTAATTAGCCAATGAATTTTATTTTTTAGTTTGAAAAAAAGTTTTAATCACCAACAAAATTAGTTTTTCTGGTTTGAAAACAAGTTCAATTTGCTAATCGAAATATTTTATTGGTTTGAAAATAGATTTTAATCGCCAATGGAAAAATTTAAATGGTTTTAAAAAATTTGCATTTCGCCAGGATTCTCCACAAACTTCTAGCGATTAGAAAAAATAAGCCAATGGACAATTTTTTTTATGAAAAAATGAAAAAAAATTGCCACTAAAATTAATATTTTTTTGGGAAGTATACAAGATTCGCCAAGATTTTACACCTTTTTCAAGGGGGGGGGGGTTCTTAAAGTTTTCCCTGACGCAATAACATGCTTAGTTTTCATTATTTCTTCCCAAAAGATTCAAAACTACATGCTTAAGCACCACAACCATCTCATCTCAAAGATTCACCACCTCAAGCATCTCCAATACAAGAACTCGATCATAGGACTAATGGCTAAATGGTTGACTATTATGATTAAATCTAATATCAAGCATGTTGGCACAAAGTAGTAAATGGGGATATTGTTGCTAATTTTACATAATCATATAATCTTTTATGGGGAATTAATTGTTGCATAAATAGAAATTAAATTTGAATATTTATCTAAGATTTTTCATTGTAATCTTTCTTTACCAATTTAACAATAGTAATGTTGTCTAAATGGAACTTGTTCCAATGTTCCTCACAAATAAACCTTCTATATTATAAATGAGTACACTAGTAATGTTGAAAATAATTTAAAATATATTCTTATCAACATGTCCAATTTTTTATGGTAGGAAACTAAATTATAATATTGTGATGTTTTGATTAATTTAAATTTAAATATAATTAAAATTATTAAATATATGGTGGAATCATTACTTCAAAAGATTTCAAACTTGTATTAAAAATATCTATGATATTTGTGAACTAGCATGCCAAAATTGTAATATAATAAACTACTTATATAAAAAAGGAGATGGATTACACAACACTTGTGTATTATAACTATAGTTTATATATTAAAAACTTAAATATAAATTTAATAATTGTAATGAAAATATAATATAGTTTTTATAATGTGTACATAAAAAAGTACTTACAATGTTGTGTAGGTAGAGGATGTGTGGTGCTAATTAAGATTTTCAATTAGAATTGAAACAAATTTTATAGAAGAATTTGAAAAAAGTAATTATGGTTAGCATATAAATGTAGATTTTCTATTTTACTAAAATACCTAGGTGATGGTATGATTTCAAATCTAACATCTTCACTTCCTCAAAATTAAAGCTAGTCCATGAAAATGGTTATAAGAAATGCAGTAGTAGTACAACATCCACTCCCAACATAATTCAAGAAATCGAACTTTTGTTAGACTCTTATACCACAAATAGATTTGCCATTACACCAAAACCCACATATTAAAAAAAATTCAAATCCAACATATTCATTTCAGAGAATAACGATTAATCCACAAGAACAATTCCAAAAAATTAAACAGAGTCTAAGCAATCATTTTTCTTGCAAGAATGAAAACAAATTTAATATAAAATAAAAAATGGCAGCATATCGTGGAAATCACGAGATGTCTAACTTGACGAGATGTCTGACTTCGGTGGTAGAAAGACTTAATACAGACAGAAAAGCTGATCTCTACAACCGTCGGTTAGTGTATTTTTCCGTCGAGAAATACTTAGCGTAGATTTAATGAAAGCGTAAACCGTTGGGATTGCGAGAAACAATAATCTTTATCACAAACAGTCGTTAAAACCGAACTCCAGCGCAACATATATGCATTGAACTTTTGCTTCTGGTTGCACCCCCTTCACAATCCGTACCCACCAACGAAACTTACACTCAAAGGTAGGGAATTTGTATTTTCTTTTGGGATTACCCAATTAAAATCATAAGAATCTCAAAAGTTCAATGAAACCGTAGGATGCTTACAAATGTCTGCTTCCATTCACGATCTTCAAACTTTTTTTGGGAATAAAATCAGTAAGTCAATTTCTGTGGCCTCCAATTGTCGTAATGTGATAATAAATTATTCGTTATTTCAAACTTAGAAGACATTACGGTGCATCTTCAGGTCAGGTCGCTTGTATTACACACAATAGCCCGTGCTGTTGTATAGCTTTCAGAGTTGGCGAGCCCACTAAAAATATATTATTCATTCCTGTGACGTTTAATTACGCTTCATTTTCTCAAACTTTTTACATGGGCAGGTCTGTAGCAGGTATTAAATTTTATCGAATACAAACAGAAGAATGCTAAAGGAACATAAACCTTGAGTCGTGCATTTGCATGGAGCAGGAAAAAACGCCAACTTGAGAGTTAAAATGAACATAAGGGCGATGGAGTCACAGATGACACCAAGGTAATCTTTATATCTATTCATACACTAGGCTGACATGTTCTCTGTTAGGCATTGAATTTTGTAATTGAATATTCAACCGGTAATGTGGATGAAACAGGCATTTCAGGCGGCATGGCAAGCAGCGTGTGATAAGGACTCGGCTACACTACTTATTCCATCTCATTACAAGTTTCTAGTTGGTCCTCTCACCTTCTCGGGACCCTGCAAATCAAATATCCTCTTTAAGGTATAAATATTCTATAATTGCATTCAAGTGTTCGAATTAAAGAGGACAAGCTAAAATCTATGTCATATCTTAAATTTCTGCAGGTAGATGGAAATGTTATCGCGCCGGTTAATCCAAAGGCGTGGGCATCTAAACCGTGGAACTGGATAAATTTTTCAAAACTTAATGGTATTACTATTGCTGGCAAGGGCACTTTTGACGGACAAGGAGCAGCTTGGTGGAAGATTTCCGAACTAGAAGACATGGTAAAGTTTCAAAGCTCACCTGATATTTATGTAGAGTTGTAGCAAAGGTGTTGGTTAGAGAGAATTATTCTCTGAGAAAATATCAATAACGTCTGGGATTTTCTGTAAGTCAGGATAGCAGCAAAGGTCGAAGCAAATTACCAAGCGTCAGGCCCACGGTGAGTCGATAGAGAGAAATATCATCCTAAAAATATTTTCTTGTAGCTTTCTAAATATTAATTATTTTAAAGAGTTTCGAGAGTAAAATGTAAATCCAATCCTTCCCCGAAGTACAATGCGAACACGAATATGCCAATTTCCTGTTTTGAACTATATTATGTTCTTAGCTAGGAAATGACTTTGAAATGTAATTGGTAAATGTGTGAAGGCATTGAGATTGTACGGAAGCTATGACGTGACTGTAGAGGGTATCACAATAAGAAACAGTCCACAATTTCATCTCAAGTTTGACAGTTGCACTTCTGTTACAGTAGTTAACGTCACAACCTCCTCTCCTGCAAACAGCCCAAACACAGACGGAATTCATCTCCAGAATTCCGAAGACGTTGAAATACACCATTGCTCTCTGGCATGCGGTACACCAAATATCACTCCCGATGCTATGTCCATTTGTTTTTCAGATACCATGTTAGTAATTTGTTAGAACATGTTTTAACGAATATAATACAGGAGATGACTGCGTGTCGATACAGACAGGCTGCTCAGGCATTCGTGTGCACAATATCAACTGCGGCCCCGGTCATGGTATCAGGTAATTTAATTACGACGTGTTTATAAACGCTTCTATGAGTTGGCGTCAATGTCTGAGCACAATTATTTTGTGCGACTGATCTCAGTATTGGAGGACTTGGAAAAGATGCAACGAAGGCCTGCGTTTCCAACGTAAGCGTCTATGACAGCAACATCCACGATGCTTCCAATGGCGTTCGGATCAAAACATGGCAGGTATGTTATGCAACATACTGTTTCCATCGAATATATTTCTTGCCAAAGATTAAATGAAAAACTTGAATTCGAACATGTTGTGAGCGTTCTGTTATTATTCTTAATACTCGACAGGGAGGAGTTGGACAAGTGAAAAGCGTGTCCTTCTCGAACATAGAAGTTTCCAACGTAAAAGTGCCTATTGATGTCGATCAATTTTACTGTGACAAAGAGGCCTGCAGCAACCAAACATCGGGAGTATTTATATCAGACGTCACTTACGAAAAAATCACAGGCACTTACTCTCAAACTCCAGTGTACTTAGCTTGCAGCGACGACATGCCATGCACTGATTTGAAGTTAATTAACATTCAACTTAAGCCGGTTGGCGCAAAAGAAAATGATCCATTTTGCTGGAATAGCTATGGCGACCAAGAGAACAGTGTAGAGTGCCTGCAACCTGGGAGACCCCACAATGGCCCTTCCCATACTCAATCACCTTCCGAAAAATGTTAATCTCAACTCATGAACCACATTTGTAATTCCAAATTTACTTTAATTCCACTAAACTATTAGTGTCAGTCTTCGTCAAGTACGACGTTATTTGAGTTGATAGAATACATTGTGAACTATGTTATATATCTTTAGCCAATGTTTATGCCTAAATTGGGAAAGGTCATTATGAAATGCCCATATCACCTTAACAGAATTGTATTTCCCTTTAATGTAAATTATATCCATCTCCAAATGAAGTATTGTTTCCATCTGATATAAGATATTGTAATGTCCAAAAATACTATTCTACTTCCCTTGGAATGGACTCACTACACTAAACAGTGACCTTTTATTTGCAAATTTGCAAATGTCTTATTGTCACTGTTGAATTTTATTAAATAAGTGTTGTTAGTTTTCAAATAAATATGAATCCAATTCTTTGGAAAGTAATTCAGTTCACTCAGTTCAATCTATCCCTGTCTTATATTATAGACCTTTATAGCTGGCATTGTAGATGTAGATAAAATTACCCTCTACATCAAGAGAATTAGGGTTATAACCCTCACTCACACAGTAGAAATACCCTTGTGATTTTCCAATAACTGGCCCTTTACTACAAGCATTTTCTTTCGATGACGCGGAGTTGTAAATATATGTTTGTTTCATCGCATTCCATTGGATTTTCCCATCCATAGGCTTACTCATGGCATTTGTGTTTAATTCTATATGGTAGCAGACTTGCACCGTGTTCAAATTCTTTACAAAACATGATATGTAGAAGTATTAGCCATACAATCATCAAGAACGAAAATAATTGCTACTGCAGATGCTTTGTTGAAGTCATGGACTTGTTACCGATTTTCAGCCTTATTGCAAAGATTTAATAAACTAGAATAATTAATTTGTAATATGATTCAATTCAATAGTTCATCATATAGATCAAATGTAATAATTTCAAATGTATGAAATTAATAGAATAGTATGCAGTTATACGATTACATACAATAACAACAACCAAATTAATAATAAAAAAAATATCATCATCGAGACATTCACAATTGTATTATTCAGAATCAACACTTATTCAGTACAGTAATATCTATTGATAGTCCTTTACAAAGTCTAAATATCTAACACACCCCTCTTCTGCAATCTCTCGAGAATTTACCGATCAACAATGTACAAACATCTCTAGTCTCTATTGCAATGAGTTTATATCCTTGGCATATTTAGACAAACTATTATATATTAATAATTAATTTTAATAACAACCACCTAGATATATAACTAACTCATGCAATACAAAGTCCTAAAAATATTTTAGCATACAATACGTCAACATATTTCACTTACCATATAGTATGATGTCTCTAAGTGGACAAGCTCCTTGTAAACTTTTTTGATTCTACATACTAAAAAAAGAATAGTTACATGCTTTACATTACCAATAGTAGTATGTTTCATGGCATAACTATCACTACCAACTTCTCATAAGTTAATAAAATCGTGATAGATTTCTTGTGGTATTTTTTTCATCTTCTAAGACATTATATAGCCCTTAGATCGTGCCACATATTTATTAGATTTATTATAAGTGCACTACATTAATAGTTGTGCTTCCAATAATAACTAAATATATATGTGACTATCAGTTCCTCTTTCAAATACCTTAAGTGGTGGTTGTAATATCTTCTTATGTAGACTACTGATCTAATTAGGATCTAGACTAAATTGCAGAATTGAATGCTTAACTTTTACAAAGATTTATCCAAGTTAATCGGAACAAAATTAACTCATACAAATAATTAAGGTAACAGGAAATAACAAAGAGATGCCAACAGAATGAGAGAGAATAATAGAGAAAGAGATGCAAACAGAGTTTGATTACGGAGTTCGCCACAAACGTGACTACGTCTCCGTGTCTACTCCAATAGAGTGAGACCGATCCGATTAATCTCCAAAATCAATTACAATGATGCACTAAGACCATCACTTCAGTAGCATAACACTCCTCCGACGTACAAAAAAATGGCTTCAAAATGATCTCCTTAGAACTCCTCTCGAATCACCTGTCACCTATTTCACTTGAAAATTCTGAATCCCACCCTTAGCCTAACTCTCTCCCTTTCACCCCTTTTTATACAAAAGTTTCACCCAATTTGGTGAAAACCATAAGATTTACATAATCTCCCCATTTTTGCATAATATCTTGAAAATAACCCCCATTATCTATGTTAAATTAATTTAAGCCCCTAATTGTTTTACTCTCGGGCTATTATTGATAAGGAGGTTTTGATTTAATCTTTAAAAATATTATTGTTTGTTTTTATTTTTAAATTATGGAAATCGGTTTCTAAAGAGTTAATAAAACCAACCGATGCCAATTACATTTTTAGTGGGTTTAATGGATTGTTGGTGGCCTTTGTTTTTGCTAAGCCAACAGTTGCGGGTTCAAACCCGGCTACTGGCTTTTAATAGCCAACATTCCAAATTTTACAACAAAACCAAACGGCCACTATAGTTGGGTAACGACCGACTGTTTAGGCTACCAACCACCCGGAAAACTTGCTTACCATAGGTGAGGAGTTCGAGCCCCATGCAGGCTGCTTAAAATTTTTGCTAACATATTCAACCGACCCGATAATGGAGGAGAGAAGAAAGGGCCACGTGTCGCACCAGTGGGTGCCACGTGGTGGGCTCTAATTGGCTCATCATGAAGATGTGTCGCTGACAGAGAGCTGATGTGTCCACTGACTCACATGTTGACTGTGCCGATGACTCACATGCTGACTGTTGTATGGAACATATGGATGGACACATGTCACCATCTGATTGGCTCCGTACGGATAACTCAACTACCTCGTGTCTCGCCTGAATTCATCCATGTAGATTTCGTATGGTACAGATGATCTGCTGACGTCATCATCCGTACAGTCACCTCAAAAGTCAACTTGAAACTTTGACCAGCTGTATCTTGAGCATATGATGTTGGATTTTGACGAAATGAACGCCATCGGAATCATCTCGACGAGCACTTCGTGATGACACCGGTTCCATCGATTTCTAAGATGATCAATTTTTTTGCCTTCTAGACGCCCTCTGATCCCAGGTTGACCCTGCCTTTGATTGGCCATAACTTGTGCAAACAAACTCCTTTTTGATCCGTTCGAGTTGTGTTGGAATCAGGATGCTGAGATTTTTCTTATGGTGCAAAAATCTAGAGATTTAGAGACACTTCAATTTCCACTGAAAATATCCACCAAATCAGGCCTCCCCACTGGAAACCTTTTGGACCTCCAAAAGTGACATTTACTCTGACATTAAGTGAGGACTTGGCGTCCCCACTTGTTCTATATCCTCTGTACATCTGAATACCTGGCTTACAAGCACAATGAAGACTACAATAACATTGTTGAACATAAACATTATTCTATTGCTTCGATAAGCTTCTATATCAAATGTCATAGCCACTAACCAACAAAAATTGACTAGCATCAAGCTGAACAATAATGCAGAAATGAAAGAGAATAAATCAACAAGATATGGATCCTTTACAATAGGAACATTTTTTCCCAAGGAACCATCAATGCTTTCAATCATCATTCCCTCATGCTGTACTGCGGGTGCATCCTGCAACATCTGACCTTGGTTAGCTTCTCCAAGTTCAAGTGTAGAACCACCTATACTGACAGACATAAGAGTTAACTCTTTACTTGCATTAATTACCCTCTTTAACTACCCTGTGTGTGCAAAAGAACGATCAATCTTAATCCTGTGAGAATGTACAATATATTGAATTCCATCCTTAAACAAGTGATAATGATTCTTTTCCCTGTAGAAAATTGCTTTTATGTCATAAAGATAAGGGCTACCAAGCACTATCCCATAGATATCTAGTGGAACCACATCAAACTGTACTTCATCCACAAATTTACTAGTGATTGTGAACCTTAAGGTGCATTGTCTTGTTACTTGCAACTTATCATTTTCACAAATCTAGCCTAGTGGATAAGGTTTCTTATGTTGTGTAGTTTTTAATCCCAAGTTTCTTACAAAACTTTCAGAAATTAAGTTAACTTGAGAACCACTATCTATGAGTGCATCAATTTTACTATTCTTAGCAACAACCCTTAAATGAAACAACTCATTCCTTTTCTTATCTTCAGAGAAATCATTAATTGTAAAAGTAGAAGCACAACTAGTAACAAAAACACTAGAAATAGGAGCTTTACCTTTTAGACCCATAGTTGTTATCTTAGTCTCATCATTTGAATCTGAACCAAGATCCATAACAACATTTGTGGCTTTCTCCTTACCTTTTTGTTTCTGATTACATTTCTGAGCCCACTTAGGCCTCAGTTCAGGATGCAACTGCCAACAATGTTCTTCATCATGACCCTTCCTGTCACAATGAGTGCAAGAAAGTTTCTCATCCTTCCTAACTGTAGTTTCCTTCTTTCCTTTCCCTGTCTCTACAACCTTAGAAGATTTCTTTACAAAGTTATCATTATCAATGAAAGAACCCTTTCCCCTTGACTCTAAGTGTGTAGCTTGAACAAACACTTCATCCAAATTACAAGGGTTCAAAACCAAAATGGAATGCCTAAGGTAGGAATGCAGACCTCCTACGTACTTCAACAAAGTCAACTGGGTGTACAAAGGAACATTCAAAGCAATAGCCATTTTCCTGAATTCATGGGTGTACTTTTGGATAGTTTGACCTTTCCCTTGCCTAAACATTTTCCAGTCCATCATTGACTGTTGCATATGGCCTAGGGGATAAAATTGCTTTTTAAGAGCATTAACAAATTCTGTCCAAGTTAAACTGACCCTACCATGTTGTGAAACTTCTGCCTTAGTCTTACTCTCCCACCAGGTTAAAGTTGTACCTCCTAAATGAAGAGTAGCTAATTGGATCCTATCAACATCATCTAATAGGTTTTGGACTCTACAGTAGACTTCAACTTGTTGAATCCAATCATCCAATTTTTCAGCATTAAGTTCACCACAATACTTAGGCAAGTCAAATTTTACATCCAATTTAATTTTAGGCTTATGCCCACTCTTGAAAGGATTAAAAGAAGTAGAATGAGGAGAAGATGGAGAAGAAGGAGAAGAAGGAGAAGAAGAATAAAAGGGGTGATCTGGTTGCTTGCCACCATCTCCATGTTGTTTCTCTTTCTTGTCTTTGCGATCTTCTTGCTTCGACGAACCTCCTTCACATTCCTTCCACTCTTGTCTTTCTTGGAAAAGAATGTACACCTTAGCCTTCATCTCGAGGAATGCACTACGAAACTCCTACTCACTGATTTCTTCAAGAACCTCCATCCTAGACACATACATCTTCAGAAAAGTTCTTCGCTTCCCGATCTTAGGATCAAAGTCCTCAAGCTTTCCTTCACCCTTCTGAATCCTGGATCTCGTTAGCATTCAAGAAAACAACTGCAATGATAGTCAACTGAGCTCTCATACCACTTGATCTGATTAGGATCTAGACTAAATTGCAGAATTGAATGCTTAACTTTTACAAAGATTTATCCAAGTTAATCAGAACAAAATTAACTCATAGAAATAATTAAGGTAACAGGAAATAACAAAGAGATGCCAACAGAATGAGAGAGAAGAATAGAGAAAGAGATGCAAACAGAGTTTGATTACAAAGTTTGCCACAAACGTGACTATGTCTCTGAGTCCGCTCCAATAGAGTGAGATCCATCTGATTAATCTCCAAAATCAATTACAATGATGCACCAAGACCATCACTTTGACAGCATAACACTGCTCCAACGTACAAAAAAGTGGCTTCAATATGATCTCCTTAGAACTCCTCTCGAATCACCTGTCACCTGTTTCACTTGAAAATTCTGAATCTCACCGTTAGCCTAACTCTCTCCCTTTCACCCCTTTTTATACAAAAGTTTCACCCAATTTGGTGAAAACCATAAGATTTACATAATCTTCCCATTTTTGCATAATATCTTGAAAATAACCCCCATTATCTATGTTAAATTAATTTAAGCCCCTAATTGTTTTACTCTCAGGCTATTATTGATAAGGAGGTTTTGATTTAATCTTTAAAAAGATTATTGTTTGTTTTTATTTTTAAATTATAGGAGTTTGTTTTTAAAATTATGGCAATCGGTTTCTAAAGAGTTAATAAAACCAACCGATGCCAATTACATTTTTAGTGGGTTTAATGGCTTATTGGTGGCCTTTGTTTTTGCTAAGCCGGCGGTCGCGGGTTCAAACTCGACCGCTGGCTTTTAATAGCCAACATACTGAATTTTACAAGAAAACCAAACGACCACTATAGTTGGGTAACGACTGACTATTTAGGCTACCGACCACCCGGAAAACTCGCTTACCATAGGTGAGGAGTTCAAGCCCCATGCAGGCTGCTTAAAAATTTTGCTAACATATTCAACCGACCGACGATGGAGGAGAGAAGAAAGGGCCACGTGTCGCACCAGGTGGGTGACACATGGAAGGCTCTAATTGGCTCATCATGAAGACGTGTCGCTGATAGAGAGCTGACGTGTCTGCTGACTCACATGCTGACTGTGTCGATGACTCACATGTTGACTATTGTACGAAACGTACGAATGGACACGTGTCACCATTTGATTGGCTCTGTACAGATGACTCAACTACCACGTGTCTTTCCTGAATTCGTCCATGTAGATTACGTACGGTACGGATGATCTGCTGATGTCATCATCCATACAGTCACCTCAAAAGTCAACTCAAAACTTTGACCAACTCTATCTTGAGCATATGATGTTGGATTTCAACAAAACGAACGCCATCAAAATTGTCTCGACGAGCTCTTCGTGATGACACCAGTTTTGTTGATTTCTGAGATGGTCATTTTTCACCTTCTAGATGCCCTCTGATCCCAATTTGACCCTACCTTTGACTAGCCATAACTTGTGCAAACAAACTCCTTTTCGCTCTGTTCAAGTTGCGTTGGAATCAAGACACTGAGCTCTTTCTTATGGTGCATAAATTTGGAGATTTGGAGACACTTCAATTTCCACTGAAAATATCCACCGGATCAACTACAACTCCTAGTAAAATATTACATGCTAATAAACATAAAATGGTTTATTGCACACAATACTATATTCCATCATAAACAAGAGATTAGTTGTAACTTTTGAGAATGAGACACAACTATTTCATCTCTACACAACATCAAATTTGAAATACTAATAAGTTCTTTCATATAGTTTGTAGTTTTCACTTTAGTATCAATTTTCTTAATTTAGGCTTTATTGATTTCAATCATTTTCTTCAAAAAAATATACTCCATATTAATATATTTTAATCTCATACTATTAATAAGTTTCTTATCCAAACAAATTGTAGTCTTTGAATCACACTTCAACACTAGCTTACTTTGAAAATCAATAATTTTTCTTAACCTCTTTAATGACACTCCTTACTTAAAACTAAATCTTATAACTAGATATTATACTTTATCAATTTAATAAGATACTATTTGCTGCATCTTTCTCATCAAATCTAGTACTCCACTAGATATAATAAACACATATCCACTTGTGTACCTCTAGTAGTTAGAATCTCTAGCCCAAATAGAATCAACAAATCCATATATGCATTCAATGCTACCAATATCATTAATGTAAAATTGAAAATATCACATATACTCATCTCAATACCACCACCCAAATCTTGATATCTAGAAATATGGTAACTCATCAACTCAATAAGATAATTGATTTTATCTTAATTAATCTATTTTATCAAAATACATGTGATTATTTAATATGTATTATTTAAATAATTCAAGTGTTTCATTTTCCTAAAAAATACATAAATATTAGCATAAATCTATTATCTACAAGCCATTTAATAAAATTCATGTTTAACACTCCATAGTTAATTAATAAACATCATATTAATTGATTAATCAAAGTAATTAACAATTCAGTTAAATTAGCTAAACTTTTAATAAAATTAGTTAACTTGTGAATCAACATGACTAAATAATCAATTAAACTAAATAAATAATTTAATTATATAAATAAGTACTCATAACTCGCTAATTATCTCCATGAAAATGGGTAATAGCTTCCACCTCTCTACATGTATTCTACATCAATATGGGTAAACTAATAATAAAAGATCAAATCCTAGGCATTCATCCATATCATAAAAAATCTATAATTTAGGATCAAATCCATAATTTTTCATTTTGATATGAATAAGATACATGTTTTCCAAGTGAGAAACAAGCATTCTATTATTTCTAGACCATATCCATTTTTCAAGATTTATTGTATTTTGATTTTAATTCATTGTGAATATGCAATTTGTCTATTTTTTGTCTATTGAAGATGAATATAAGATTCAATTTAAATTTTGCATAATATTTTTGTTCAAGTGTAATATTTCAATATGAATTTTATGCTTACAATTTGACATACCTAGTGCACCTTCCCCTTTTCCTTGGTTTTTTAAAATTTTAAATCAATCTATATAGTTGTTTGTAATTTTTTTTATAAATTTAATACCTCAAATGAGTCTATGCATAGATGAGACAACTAGTGTAGTTAAAATAAAATACATGGCTTATAATATTCATCAACACAAAAAGCTAATTTTTTGTCTTAATCAACATGATACATGGTACATGTGTGTACGTAAAACTAGTACATAGATTTTGGCTATGACTATAAAACTTGGTAATGCTAGTTATTGAATTATTACAAATATTTTAATTATCGCATGCATGTTGCAATTTATTTGCATCTTTAATTTGTGAAGCATTTTTTCATTCTTGACTTGGTTTATGGTGTGACCTCCCTTTTTTGATGTAGAATGGCTAAGAACTAAGGGAAAGTGGCTAGTAGTTGTACAAGGTCCACATTTTGTTATATTACATGTGCTTATTGTTGGCCCACAATTGTCATTGCACCAAAAGATTGACCTATTAATGCTCGATACAACTACTAGAGTTAACGAATCAATAGGATTAGTCCATGTAACGAATTTCGAGAGGAGCACTAACCGTCTACCAACAAAATCTCCCTCAATGTTACTTGAGGGGATTCGAACCTAGAACCTTTGGCTCTAATACCAATTGTTGGCCCACAATTTTCATTGCACCAAAATATCAACCTCTTAATGCCTAATATAACTGCCTGAGTTAACAAATCCACATGAGGTGGCTAGTCCATGCCACGAATCCCGAGAGGAGCACTGACCATCTTCCAACACTTATAAGACTTAGTCTTACCATATATTTATACTATATAATTGAAACAATAGAAAAGGGGGTTGAATGCTGTCATATGATTTAGGACATAAAGCACACCCACTTTCCTATTATTTTATTAAAGGGTAACCCTAGAGATCTCAATGCAAAGGAGAAAGAGATCTTGTAATAGGACTATCCTAAGGGATGATTATAAACTAATGAGGGGTTCACCACCAAGCTAGAGCTTGGAAAGACAAATGCAATGCAAGATGTAATACTAAACCCTAATATGATGTAATTAATTACAAAATGACCTAGAAATGTATGAAAACTAGAATAACAAGTTGTAGGATGGAATGTGTACACCTAGGAATCTAAAACAGACTGGAATGAATTCTAGAACACTGAAAAATTTGAATTATTGACCTACTGGGACTCATTCGCCAATCTGAGCTAATCAGTCCCAGATCTGATTTTCTGTACAAGATTAGGTTTATGGAAAAAGGGTATCTAAATCTACAAAAATATTGAAAAACAACTATAGTGGGACTCATTCACCACTTCTTGTGAGTCAGTCTCATTCGACCCTTTTAGGAATTCAATGTTTACATCTACAGTTTAACACCTGCTCTTTTCTCCCAAATTAATTTCTAGATCCGAATCTAAGAAAAGACCTACAAATAATAATATAAACTTAATTTTCTTATAGAGGGTTTCCCTCATTCATAACCATAGTTTGGTAATTAAACCTTGATAGAAAAAATGAAACTTGAATGTAAATGTGAACATAAACCCTAGCCATAAGTGTGTCTAAGACTAAGAAATCAGAAACATAGTGCAACCCTATTCTAATGTGTAAGAATGAGATGCATGAATGAAATATGACAATGAATGACTCATTTTGAGAGATCTCTAATCACCAAAATGAACCTCAATAATGCTTGTACCTTCCTTAGGTTGAGTGTAGAGTAATAATGGATGATGGAATCACTTAGGAAATAAGTCATTAGGCTTGGCTTGATGGCTAGTTGCATCTCCCCAACCTAGAATCCATCATGATTCACCATAAAGAACCATGGTTAACCCTTGAAAATGCTTGATCTTGAATGAAAGTGAATTTGAATACCTACAAAAACACTTTAATGTTGCTCCAAGACTTCAACTTTGCTTGCTTTTGAAACTTGAATGCTCTTGTGAGAGAATGCTTGAAGACTTTGAATGATTGGATCTTGAAATTGATCTTAAAATGCTTTCTTAGATGAAAAAATGACTTAGGATATTGCTTATATAGACATTAACACCTAATTTACTATTATTCATATCTCAAAAGCTGACGTCAAACAAAAAATTAAATTAAAAAGGTGATTTTCCTACTCAAACCATAAAAAATCCCCAAATGGGACTCATTCACCCAAGGTGGTGAATGGGTCCCACCTAGGGGGATTCATTTGCCCAAGGTGGGAAATGAGTCCCACCCTAGATTTCTAGGGTGGGTTTTCAATTTTTCTTATGTTTTAAATGATTTTTTTTTGTTTTTAGCTAAAATAAGCCTCAAGATCTGAAATAATGGGTCTTAGGGGCCCATTAATGACGTTTTAAAGGGAAATTAATGCAAAGATACCAAAAATAGGTCCAAATTAGGCAAGGAATTGTACTCTCTCCAAGAAGGGAGTAGAATTTCTGTTACCATAATAATATAAATAAATAGTCCACATGTGAATAAAAAAATCACCAAATGTTGGTTAAGATGAACCCACACTTGAACACATGTGAATGTATGAATGTTATACAAATAAGAAACAATAAAATTCATGAAGTGAAATAAATAAATTTTTTTTTCTCCAATAAAATATTGTAAATATCCAGAATAAGTGTGTCATTATAAAATAAAATGTTCATTTACTAAAATAAGACACTCATTTAAATAAGTATTGCTACCATAGAGAAAAAAAAATTGCTATTATTTTTACAACTATTGGGGTAACACTTTAGAAGCATTAGAGTATTTCATATTAACAGTTTATTTTATCACAAATAGAAAAGGTGAGCACCATAAATGCCTTGTATTTTCCAATAAAATGTGAAGGATTTTAAAAAGTTTTAGTCTTCAACTAGGGTATGTGCAGGATCATCATGGAAAAAATAGGCCCTTAAGTGGTAAAAAATCCAGAAAAAAATTAGTGTTAGGCAACTTGACGTAAAAATTTGAAAAGTTATCAATATTATTTCAAAAATATGTAAGAATAGAATCTATAGAAAATTGAATGTAGTTTCTAAACTACTAGGTTTATTTAAAAATAAATAAAATCTATTTGGTGAAAATTTAAAATTTCAATGCAGAGTACTTAAATTTCGTGGAAAAATAAGAAGTAGGTATCTGTCTGACCACCCTTTAGAACTATAATAAAATGATAATATTTTTTTATAAGATTTTATATATAAGTAGAGGACTCATGTCTGGATGTGATGCATATTTTTTTGAAATTTTTTTCCAAGTAAATAATTAATTATGATTTTTTTATTTCAACTTTTCAAAAATATAAAAAACTCGTATGTCTGACCACCTTAACTTGGTCAAAATTTCATGAAATTTTATTTTTCTTTTTTTAATCCTATAGTATGTGAAGCATAGAATGTGACACATGTTTCGGATCAAAAAATGTGATACCCTTTGAAAGTTATATTTAGATCTTGCATTCATTTTCATCACTTTCAATTGAATTAGGTCTCATTTAGTGTGTCTAGTTTGCATTTCATTTAAGGATTTTAGGATTGCATTTTTTGTATTCTTCAAATCAGAAAAAAATATCAGTCATATTACATATCATTTACATAGCATTACATCATATCAACTTACATTTGAAAATTGAAACAAAATTGATTATCAAATTAGGTGTTCTAGGTTATCATTTCATGACATTTTGCACTTGCATTTCACATTGAATTTCATAGAAAAATCAAACAGACACTTGTTGTATCAAACCGAAATTTTGAAACCACTCTAAATCACTCAAAAATATGTAAAAATTTGTGTCAAAACCCTCATCTAGGACTCATTCACCCTAGGGAAAATGAGTTGTTTTTGAATGTCTTTGAATGTCATGTATGCAAGTTTTTGTTAAAGGGGATTTTGCTTTGTTTGTGTAAGGTATTCTTCTTAGGGAACATCATGCTTAATGTATCCAAGAGAGGAAAACTTAAATAATATCAAATCGCCACTTATAGGATGCCTCTCATTTTGCATCATGTGACTAGGGGAGATCGTATGCTTAGAAATATTGTAATCTTGGTGAAAATCAAACCCAATGATGCCACCAACAAAAGGACACATTGTTGGAATCAAAGAACACTGAGAGGGGTAAGTGAATCAGTGTTCTAGAATATTTAACTTTATTAACTTGATCTTTAAACAAATTATAGCATTGAAGCAAAAGAATGATGTGAGAACATAAAACAATCAACCACAACACCATAACACAAGGATTTTTACATGCAAACCTTGTTAGGGGAAAAACCATGGTGGAGGCCAATCCACAATATGAGTATACTCAATATAAGTGTTTACAAATGGGGAATGCAAATGCATTTAGGCACACTACCTAGAGCTCACTGCTCAAATACAAAAAGGAAGACTCACTGTCTTAAAAAAAAAGATTGGATTACATCTAGAAGATTTGAACTGAGAATATAGCATCTGTTAATTCTTGATTAAAATTATAGTTAAGCAAATTTACAATATTCTTCACACTCTGTCTGATAATGGTCTTGAAACTATGTATACTTTAATTAAAATCACAAATCTTCTTTCTACTCAAATGAAATTATGCACAACCGATCAATAGCCCTTCTAACTTTCACATATCATTGCAATACACATCAAAATGATATAAACAATCACTTATGTATATCCGTGACTAGGAATTACATCAATTACATGTCAGATTTTATAAAATATGAAACATATACAAACTGTCAGCCCAAACCATAAATAGTTTTCAATGTGCATCAACCAATGTCGGCCACAACATAGTGAGGACCCAAAAAAAAATCCTCAAATATGAAAATACCTTAAACAGTTTCACCTCGAACATTCACAACATGCTACATTCATCAAGTCGGCCTTTTTACATTGCTAAAATGAAACACAATCAACCAAATCTCCTAACTTGCACACAAATAAATACTAGGCTCAATGATTCAAAGATAGGATAGATCATACATGGAAAAACCTTCCTTGAAATCCACAATAGAAAATGATAACATAAAATTACATATGAATCAATGAACACAATTCTGTTGGATGCTTTGTTCTAGCTTTAACAGTTAATCACAAAACATCAATTTGACTTTTGGTACGAGAAAATACTAAAGTATGGATCAAATCATTGACAAAACCTAATGACTTGTGTAGTGTCTCTTTCCAACAATCTCCCCCTTTGGCATTGATGGAAACACTTAGTGAAAAATGACTAAGTGTCGAAATCAATACCAACATGAATACACTGCCAATCTTCAAAAATTCAAAACACAACTCCCCCTTAGATGAATATAAAATTTTTCACTATCCCACTCTCCCCCGTTGACATCAATTGCAAAGACGAGAATTCATATGCAAAAAATCATACAAAATTTCTATGAATAAACTGCATATGTACAAACTTTCTTTTCTAACTTACATGAACTTGAATAAGTCTACAAAATTGTTCTTCAACAGGCTTAAACTAGTTTCCCAACCCTTTTTGAGACTCTCCAAAATAGTCATGTGACCACAAAACAAGTAGGATTGCATCTCAAGATTTTCCAGATCACTAATAGCCATAGAATCTTGTGTTTCCTTCAATGCACTAAGCATTGTCTCCATCTTAGGACCAATTAGTTCTCTAAGCTCACATACCCTTTTAACAATTTTTTCATTTTAATGCTTCAAAATTTTAATCTTTTCAAGCAAGGATATGACTTGACTTTTGTGCTTATTCACATAATGGTTAGAGGATCAAAGTCTTGGGAAATATCTACTGATTGTTTCTCATATTCTTTCATTTTCTTTTCAGTTTCCTCAGTGAAATTAGACAAAAATTTAAGGATGAATTGTAAATATTTCCACCCTCAGATAAAGCACCTTGTATGTTCTTTACATAGTTGGATAACAAATATTTATCATTAACAATTATACCTTTCAATCTACCGAACCTGTTAACATTAAATTCTTTCTGATTCTTATCCATAGCTAACTTTTCAAGCAACTCAAAATGAGTACTTACAAAGTTGATAAGATTCTTTAGCTGACCAGATGGAGAATTGAATGAATACTTGACATATGTAGGAATGATCTTCTCCAAGATACTAGATGAAAGACTTAGCAGCTCACTGTCTTCAATGTGAGATTTTAGTATCTCCTCCCTTTCCTTGGCTTGAGAAAATGATGCTACCTTCAGCTTCTGAATAGGAGATAGAGTGGCCAAATTGATAGGACCTTCAACTAGTTTAGGGAAAACTCCTCCTGTTGTTCTAAAACCTCCTTTACTACCTTTGTAGTGTCTCTTTCTTCCACAACAATTTCCTTTACCTCAAATCTCTTCTCAATCATAGATTCTTCCTTGGCTTTAGGAATCTCAATTTCACCAACTGACACATTTTTTGGAGCTTTAATCTCCATAGGAATTTTAGTTTCTTATGTATCTAGAGGATTTAAAGTATCCTCAAATGTGTCTTCTTTCCCTTCTTCAATTTTTGAACCAGATGGAACATTTTTATCATGCATTTCTTCAGAAACAACATTGTATATGGTCTTCAACAGAACTCTCTTAAGAATTTTCTTAGTATCTTTTGCCACTTCCTTAGTTTTCCCAATCATAAGCCTATTCACCCTTGTTTTTCTCTTAAAATATCTTTTTTTTTCATTGAGTATCTTCTTCATCTCTTCTATAGAAATTATCGGACATAGATCAATAAGTATGCATTCTCTCATTTTCTCTTTTTCAGTTCTTGTATTAACTCTCCTCATTTCTAAGACTTCATATAGTCGTTTAGGTAATTCAAACATTATTTCTATGAGAGTCATATTGAAAATATTCAAATATTTTATTGTAGCTTCTTCAAGAATTCTTTGACCAACACTATCAGAAGTGTCATACCATTCAGAAAGTGGTCCAAGATTACCATCCTTAATCAAATATTTTTCCACTTCCTCTACAGACATACTTGATATGTCAGTTTTCACCTTTTTCTTTTCTTTCTCTTCACCAGAGGGCTTGTCTTTAGAGACTTTTGATGATTTTATGCCTTTATGCTTGATTTCCCTTCTTCGTTAGATTTAGTTTCTTCATCATCATCAACAACAACATAGACTCTTGTGCTTTTATCCTTCTTTCTCTTTCCTTCTCTCTTGGATGTCTTGACTTGAGATTTTAGAGGGCTTCATTTCTTTGTAGGACAAGATGAGAGTGCAGGGCTCCTTGTAGATCTAGATTTGGCATATGATGTTGTCAGACTAGCAAACTCAGTTCTCTCAGACTCGCCTTCTTCAACTTGTTCTCTTTTCCTCCTAGCTTCCCTCATTGCTTCAACTGATATACCCATGCTTTCTACAAAAGCTTCAACTACCTCTCTCACCTTCCAGATTATCATAGGCTTCTTCAATTGTCCATTCACTTGCATTTCCTTCTCTTCAAAGGTACTATGCCATAGAAAAATGGCCCCTTGTCATTTTCATGGCCTTTTAGGCCTTGTTTCATGGTGTTTGATCTATTTTTCTCTGATTTTATGTTGTGACATGGCTTGAACATGCATATTTAGGTACTAAAATTCAAATAACAGTGTCTTGTGAAGGTTTTGTGAAGTGTTGTAATACATTTCTACATTCTTCTATACTCTATTCACTACAATTCACCTAAAAATCACCTATTTATTCATTATCAAGTCCTATTTTGAAGTGTTG
This sequence comes from Sequoia sempervirens, assembly GCA_007258455.2. Lineage (NCBI taxonomy): Eukaryota > Viridiplantae > Streptophyta > Pinopsida > Cupressales > Cupressaceae > Sequoia > Sequoia sempervirens. Next base: position 158,438,417 of record VDFB02058242.1, on the reverse strand, counting down.
GAAAGTCTTGTAACAAGATTTCATGCTTTTCTAGGAACATTTTCACTATTTATCCTATTCTTTTACTTTATTTGGTCCCTTTATGCCTTCATATGCTTTAATTAAGTGTATTTTTCAATGTTAACCTGACAAACATTAAATACAACTTAATTCCTGATGCATATTTTCAGGTCCTAGGTGGGACCCATTTGCCATGGGTAGTGAATGAGTCTGCCTTGACTCCAAATTCAAAATTTTTAAATTTTCCTTTCAAGATTTTATTAATAAACACTTGATGTTGGCTCGTGATGAGGTATGAATGGTTAACTAAGGCACAAGTGTGTCTAAATATATGATTTTCAGCTCATTTTACATCTCCTCTTTCATTCAAGTATTCTACAACACCAATTCAAGTAATATTCAAGCACTTTGGAACATCCATTGACATTAATTTAGATTTGCATTATCAAGAGTTTGGTAAGTTGATAGCTATTTCATGTTATTAGTTTATCATTCTCTTTCCTTTCATTATTTCATTAAAAGTTTGAGTGCCAAAAGTGGGTTTTGACCAAGGAAAACCCCTATTTGCTAATGCTCAACCATTTTCCCCTTATTGCGTGTGTGTTTGTAGACCTAGCTATGTAGATTTAACAAGATTTTTGGTGTTCAAGATTAGTTTACAAGTCAACTAGGTGCTTCAAGTCAACTCAAGTCTATTTGAAGCTTGGAGAAGGTTTTATGCCCATTTCCTACAAAATTGACTTCGGCAACCCGACAATTAGAGATTTCCAGATCTGGTGTTGTAGAGTTGTTTCCTAATTTTTTAGTAATTTGGGAGATTACTTATTCACCACCATTGGAAAATGAGTCCTAGCTTAGGACTGAAAATCTGAATTTTGTTAGATTTTGGATCTTGACAGACAAAAACTATTTTCTGACACTTTTTCACTAGTAGGAGGACTAATTCACCACCTTGGGAAAATGAGTCCCACTATAAAAATGCATTAATGTCAAGTAGCACCCACAACATTCTAGATTCATCCAATACTACCTAGGTGCACTCTGTTTCATCTTATTTCTTTTTGTTCTATATATTTTCTTCATTATTTGCATATCACAGTGTGTTTTGAAACATAACTTAAATCTCACTTTTTCATTCATTTTCTTCCATTTAAATTAGTCAATTTCATTTAGTTTACTTCATTTAGTTTATACAACATTGTGAAAAACCATAATTTGAATGAACTAGTTAGGATTTTTGGCCCTACCTCTCTCCTTTTAGGTGAAAGCCCCTAGAAGAGTTAGAGAAGTCCTAGAGAGCCAAAAAATCTATGGTTTAGGTACTAATCCTTTCTTGTATTGGATCCCAAGGTTTACTCAACAAGTGTTGAGCATACAACTCCAAAATGTGTTCTTCAACCTCATAACCCATAGGCATTATCCAAACTATTCTAGGTCCTATTGCTTCCATCAAACACTAATCAATATCAAACATGAAGCAAATAGTGTCCTTGGATTTTTCCACAATATGTTAGAATTCAACATGCCCTGATATCATGTTGAAATGATGGATGTTGAATCATCTAATGAAGTTGCAGACACTTTAATGGATGTTGCTAAGAGAAATATCATAGATTGATATTTGATTGATATATTACAAATGAACAAAATGCCTGAAAATATAGGCAAGAGAGAAAACCTAAAATGCATGAGACATTGCCATGTGTCATGATCTAACAACATGTGACAACATGTGAACCCTATCTAGGAAATTATTAAATGTTGAGATAAATTCTAAAAGGACAACTCATGTTCTAGAAGGAATCTTATCCCTACAATCATGCAAGGGGACATTACCCCATTATTAAATGATTTATTAAAAATGAAACCTAGGACTAAATTATGTAAGACCTAAGTTAACTTATGGTAGTATAATAAATAATTAATTACACTAACACAATAGACTTAGGGATCCTTTCCCTGGCTTGCATTTCACTCTAAAAACTTTTGAAATAACCATATATAACAGTTTTCCTTGCTTTGCTATCACCAATTCCATATAAGATGTCTTTGATTTGAATAGCTACCAGTCTATCACCTTGCCATTACACTCTTCCAACTCCTGAAACTTCATTCATGAAGTAGAAGAATTGACATAATAAAAAATTACTATAGTTGAAAGAGTTCTTCTTGTCCTTGATTTTTCCAAGATTTTCAATTAGCTGGCTATGGAGTCACTCACATAGATCATATTTTGCATATAGTGCAGTACCAAATACAAAGTTGTCCTAGCTACAGTGATATATTTTATACCCAATAACCATAGAAGAAAATATAACATCCAAATCAATGATGTCATTGATTGTCATGGCTCTCTTGTCCAAAATTGAATTGGTTGTCTCGGTGACTGTCTAGTTCTTCATAGATTTCAATGTTGGTAGCCCACCAGATGAATTCAAACCAATAACAATGCTTATAGCTTCCTTTGTGATCTTGAAAGGCTGACTTAACCACATGAACTCGACATGCACTCTAGTCAATATGTACCAAACCCATTCATTTTCTTCAAACATATGAAACATCACAATTTGAGTGAACTTCTCCTCCAAAGTTTTGAATTTGAGCCTTACATAGAGATATTCTCCAACAATATGATTTGTATATAGATTTAACTACTGGGAGCTTCCTAATTCTTCAATATTCGTATGAATGTATTCCCTAATATCTTCAACATGTAAAACACCATATAAAATTGAGAAAAATGCACCTAGTGGTTCTATCTGAATAGATTTGAATGAGTGTTATTTTAATTTTAGGTGGGGTCTATCCTTGATATCCACAACCAAACGAGCAACCATTTCCAAAAATTTCAAGTTAACAAGTTTTTAGATAAATACCTATCTTTGGATTAGGGTTTGATCCTCGAATTGCCTTCAAACTTGAGTCTTGCCAAAATTCACTACAAAGCTTTCCAAAGTTCTTCTATTTGAAATGAAATGTGAAAAATGAAGAATAAAAGTAACCTTTTATCATTCGCAACACCTAACCTTTTATTGCAATAAATTCTTTTGCCCTAAGTATTCTAGATACCCTATTTTCATAGGCTATGAAAGAAAATTCTTCCACGAACCTTCAACTTTGCATAAATTTTCTCCACAAGAGATCCCAGAAAATTTGTATCTCATCAATGCAACCATTGCAATTTACCACAACTCGATATCAACTACCAAAAATGGGGTAAAATATTTTCTTGAGAACTCCCCCTAGGCCAAAGGCCTTAAACTATTTCCCAGGGGATTTTCCAGTGCTAGATTCTAGTGCTGATTCATTTCATGGATTAGAAACACTCTTCTTCTTCACCCATGTCTTCATTTTCTTCCTAATCTCATATGTGGTAACTTTTCCTTTTCTCTTTTCATCCTTTTGCATATTTTTACCTTTGTTTACCAGACATTTCTTGCTTCTATAGTATCTTGCAATGTGACCAGATTTGTTGCAATTATAACACACAACATTTCTTTGTCCAAACCAGTTATTCCATTAATTTTCTCTATATGTACTAACTGGCAATATGGCCAAATCTATTACAATCATAACATCTAACATTTCCATTGAATAAGTTGTTCATCATATTTCTACATTCAATTGACATATGACCATACTTATTGCAATTAAAACACTCACAAGAGAATGATGGACCACTTCAATTCATTCTACTTCTACATTGAGAAGCCATATGACCAAATTTATTGCAAATAAAATTGTATCCATTGAACTTCTGAGCATTAGATTGTCCTATCAGATACCTTCTAGCTTTGTTCATCTAATTTCATTGACTAAATTTTCTTTGTCTAGATTTGAATCTTTCTCATTTCTCATATCCAATACCTCGCTTGCCACTTGCAGTCCTCTAACTTTCAATCAGTTCATCAAGCTTGGCTGAGCTAATCTTGAACTTTTCCTTGTATTCATTTTTAGTAGCAAGTTCATCCCTAAGAATAACAATATTATTTTCAAAATCTTCTTCATTTTTTTTAGATTGTTCCAAATCAACTTCTAGCTAATTGAATCAATTATTAATTCTACTGCATTCTTCAAATTTTTCTTTCAAGGACTAAGCAAGATTCTCTTCATTCTTCTTTTTGTCTCCAGTCTCCTTGGTCATCCTCATCACAATAGATTCCATTTGATGTTTTAGGACAACATTATCTCTGGTGAAATTTTCACATTCCTCTATCTTTTCCTTCAGAGCTTAACTTAGTTGTTCATCTTCCATTCTTTTACTTTCTTTCTGCTTGAGTTGATCATAGAGTTCCTTTCTCTTTTCCTTGGACTTATTGATCTGATATTTCAATGATTGAATGAATTTCTCAGCACTCATGAGGATTGTTTGCAATTCCCTGACTTCAGAGTTGGACTGATAAAGATCATCTAGTGACACCAAAAGATGTTGAAGAATGCTTGAATCCATTGAATCACCTTCTCGAATCTTCCCCAAGCTATTAGACTTCTTCCAAGGAACTAGTCTCTGATACCAACTTTAGGAATCAAGGAACACTAAGAGGGGGGTGAATTAGCATTCTACAAAATTTAACTTTATTAACCTTATCTTTAAACCACTTATAGCATTGAAGAAAAAGAAGGATGCAAGAATAGAAAATAATCAACCACAATAGCATAACACAAGGATTTTTATGTGTAAACCATGTTAGGGGAAAAGCCATGATGGAGGTCAATCCACAATATGAGTATACTCAATATAAGTGTTTACAAATGGGTAATGCACATGCATTCAAGTGCACTGCCTAGAGCTCACTGCTCAAATACAAAAAGGAAGACTCATTGTCTTACAAAAACATTTGGATTACATACAAAAGATTTGAACTAAGAAAATAGCATCTACTAATTCCTGATTATAGTTCCAATTAAGCACATTTACAACATTCTTCACACTTTGTCTGATACTGCTCTTGAAACTCTTTATTCTTTAATTCAAAATACAAATTTTCTTTTTGCTCAAATGAAACTACGCACAATCAATCAATAACCCTTCTTACTTTTGCATCTCATCACAAAACACATCAAAATGATATAAAAAATCACTTATATATATATCTGTGATTAGGAATTACATCAATTACATGTCAACTTTTATAAAATATAAAACATATACAAATTAGTGGCCCAAACCATAAATAATTTTCAACGCGGACCAATGAATGTCAACCACAACATAGTGAGGACCCAAAACAAAATCCTCAAACATGAAAATACCTTGAACAATTTCGCCTCAAACATATACAATGTGCTACATTCATCAAGTTGACCTTTTTACACTATTAAACTAAAATATAATCAACTAGATCTTCTAACTTGTACACAAATCAATAGTAGGCTCAATGATTCAGAGATAAGATAGATCATACATCGAAAAACCTTCCCTGAGATCCAAAATACAAAATGATAATAGAAAATTACATATGAATTGATGAACATAATTATTTTGGATGCTCTATTCTAGTTTTGACAGTTAATCACAAAACTTCAATCTAACTTCTGATACGAGCAAATACTAAAGTGTGGATCAAATTACTGACTAGGTTTTCCATCAATGACAACACCGGATGAATTGTGTAGTGTCTCTTTCCAACACACATCACTAGAAGAAAAGAAAATAATGCCATGAAATATACCAAAAGATGTCATCGATGTATGCCCCCACTTTAAAGCAGTTGTGAACACCATTACTGTGAGTAATCACTTTAAAGTAGTCAATGTTTTGTCCTAAGACATGAGAGATTTCCTCGAAAAACCCTTTTCCAAGTCATATGTTTCCAAAAAAAAGCTATGCCATGAAGTAGTAATGAAGGGTTGACCCCAAAATTACATAAGGGGTCTATGGATTTGGGGTTAGTATGTGTTTGCTACAATATTTTTTTTAGAGCTAGAAACTGCCATCATTCCCCAAATACTCATAAAACTAGAAGAATGACACACATAGAGTGAAAAAAAATAAAAATATTTTTAGGTCAACATGGAAGAGACCTAAATGTCTCGACACCTTGCATCATTCCCAAAAGGAAAGCACAAGACAAATGAAAAATAATAAAGGAAAGCTTTTACAACATAAAGAAGAATGCAAATGCATGTAGAAGAATGTACAAAAAGAGAGAGATACATCAAATGAAACATCATGGGGGATCACATTACACACATGAAATCACATAATGAAACATGAAAAGGTACAAGAACATTAAGGCACATGTGAGTCAACCTATAGCAAGTCATCACATCCCAATCTTGGTCTATATAAACAAAAGGTAGACAACTAGCCAAAGGGACAACAACACATACCAAAACTAGGACAAGGCTAGAAAATCCATGACCCAACTAAGTGCGGGACAAGGATAAGCTGAGTTAGGTGATGAGAATGAGCTCCTTGCAATTAAGAAAATGATTTACAATAAATGTATAACATGTAATAGTGAGAATGTTAGGATCCTAGAACTATTGCATGGCAAGGAGTGGAACACACCATTTTAAGGGATTGCGTCTATGATGTCAAAATTTTGAAATATTCATTTAAAAACACAAAAAATATTATTACTATGTCTAATAACACTATGATATCAACAATGTGATTTGTTTGTATTCTTATGATTTGTTTTTTGATTTTCTCTTATAGGCGGTAATGTAATAAGTCCTTGAATAAGAAGTATGTGTAAGTTTCTTTCAATTTTAGATGGTAGACAAGTGAATTGTAATTTCTTTAGTTTGTAAGGCCTTCATTGCTTACTAGATTCACCAACTTCTCTAGGTGGATATAGAGTAGGAGGGATTGAAATGATCTTGTCTTCTTTATTAATGCTATGATTCATTGGTTGTTATTTGGGAAGGATTACTCTTATGTTGGGAGGAGGATCTTGATATCCTATCCATTTTGTTGTTCAATAGGAATTTTCTCTAAAATTTTATGGATTTCATGCTCATTAGTTATGTCACATCCTTGGATAGTTAAAATGTTAAATCCTTGGCCATAATTCTCTTCAAGGTTGATGGGAGTGTTGGTCACTTTCTTAGCCTAGGATGGTTGAATGTTTGCTTGATTAGAAGTGTTGGACTCAACTATTGTAGGGAAATTATGCTTAGTTTGCGACTCAATTTCAAGATGTAAAAGACCAAACATCTCAAGTTGTGTCGGTTGTTTCATGGAAGGACAAAAGGATGCATTATTCTCAAGGTTGTTAAGGAAATCATTTTTTAATTCATTCGTGCTAGCATCACCATATCCAATGATGTCAACATCACAAGGAGGACATGCATTAGAATTTGTGTGAGCATGAGTAGGTTTAATTGCATTAGGGTCGTTTCCAAAGACACAACTTGAAATATCAACCAAAGAGAACAAAGATTTCCACACATTGCTAAAACACTGATCCATTTTCAGATTTTTAGATCTAAACAAAGTAAATGGCTGATTATACAATGCAAACAAAAAATAAAATGTTGTAAATGAAACTTTTAATTTTGAAAATCCACTAAATGAAGAAAATTAAGCTAGATGCAATGAATTTGATGAAACAAATCAGAAAATTGAAACAAAAATGTAATAGGACCAAATAGAAGCCTAAAATAGAGATTTCAATTTCCAAAAAAATGTAAATCAACACTGGATCAAGGACTCATTCACTTTTAGTTGTGAATGGGTCCTAGATGAGGATTTTTTAAATGTTTTTACTAATTTTAAAGTGTTTCTAAGTGAGTTTTACATGCTAGAAAATGCAAGTCCATCCTGCTTAGGGGCTCATTCATCCCAAGTGGTGAAAGAGTCCTAGACTAGGGTTTTTGAATTGATTTTGAATGATTTTTAATATTTCTACAATGTATTTCATTTTTAGGATTGTAATAATAATCTTCGGTTTCAAATTTTATGAAAATGCAATGTGAAAAAGTAATCAAATGATGAATGTAAAGACCTAATTTGAAATTCAATTTTTTATTTTTATTTTTTAAATGTAAATTTATGAGATATGAATAATATGCAATATGAATGATTTATTTTTGTATTTTCTAGAATTAAATAGTGTAAAACAATGCAACTCTAAACCCTAAATGAGATGCAAGTTTTAATGCAAAACTAAGAAACCCTAATGAGATGCCAATTCAATGTAAATGAAATTCTAGTGAATGTAAGATTTAACCCGTGATGAGAAGAAAGACTCCAAGATCACAAAATTACAATATTCAATAGGTTAGGTTAACCATTATGCTAAAGGTGGAAAATAGGGTTTGCATCAAAATGAATTGATGAAAATGACGAATCACTAATTCTCACCATAAAATATGCAATTATGTGTATGATATGATGCAAATAACAATCATAAATCAATCCTAACTATTATTAAAAAAATGAGGGAAGTTTTGAGAGGCTAGAATGGTGTGTACCTTGTTGCAAGAAGGTTGTGTTTAGGTCACAAAGGACTCATTCACCTTTACTAGAAATTGGGTCCTTATTAGGGTTTCTAAAAACTAAGATCTATATTTTTTTCTTTGAGATCTATACTCTTAGCTCCTTGGTGATCAACTCCTAAAAACTTGTAATAAATTTTGTAGCCTTGTTTTCATGTTCTTGCAATGTAGGTGACAACTTTCACAACTTGTCAACTTTGACAATTTTGCTCCAAATCGTGCTCTCCAACCTAAATCATATAAACACACATTCAAGAGGAGAAAAACTTGTTGATTGTTAGAGGATTAGATTTTTCCTTAGTCAAACCCCTTTAAGGTAATTAAACCTTGTCATGAAATAATGAAATAAGAACATGAAACGCTGAACAATGATGCCTAGGAAGATGTATTGGAATATAAATCTAGAAACTAACCTGAAGTGGCCATGAAGAATGTAGTTCTTGATCTTGAATTATATGTGAAACAATGCTTGCAAATAGATCTTCAAAGCTACATCAACAACATTAGCTCAAACACACATGCTTGATGAATTATGCCTTTGACATCATGTTGTGATCTTGAATTCCTACAATAAAACTTCACTAAGCTGCCTTTAAATGGATTTGAAATGCTCTTGAAGTTCTCTTGTGAACTCTTCTGTAAGTTTTCTTGATTTCTTAAAAATTTCTAGGATTTCTTAGATGAAATTATGTGAATTAACCTTATATTTATACTAAATCTAAGAATTAACCTTGAAATTCAAATAATCCAAGCAGAAATCAGATTTATAATTGAAAATAATTAAAATCTCACCACAATTAAATTAAAAAAGGGGTGTCCTATGTGTGGATGACCTATTCACCACCTTGGGCGAATGGGCCCTAGCACAATTTTCTAGGATCATGGTTTGAGGGGGTGTAATAACATCAAAAACCCATTTCAAATATGCCAAGAAATGGGTGTCCTATGTGAGGGCTCATTTTCCAGTAAAGGAAAATGGGTCCTAGCATAGATTTCAAGGACACCAATTTTTCCAAGTTAAATGTCATGCAATATCATCAATGGGTGTCAGGATCCTTGAAAAATGCAATTAATAAGGCTTATATTTGAATTAAAGGTCCAATTAACCTCAATTAATTACAATTAATTAATGAAACCCTAGATTAGTGTGAAAGTGTAGTTAAACACTTTACAACACCCTAAACAATGTACAATTTAAGTACATTTTATTAAAAAGGGCCCTAAATTCAATGTGAATGTGTAAAACACATTACAACACTAAATCAATAAATTATCAGGTTAATTAATTATTAATTGTTTCCAAATGTATGAAAAATGGATACTTTTTTAATTAATACACTTAAAAACTAAAAAATGAAGAAGAAACAATAAACACAATGAATAAACATTGACATGAACAAAAAATTGTTTTACACAAACAGACTTCTTTTATTTCTCTTATGATTAAATCAGTTACATATAACCTCTCTTTATAGAGATTTTTCATTACAATTCCTCCTACATGCAATTTATCATGAATATTACATGTAGATTAGAAACTCATGCAAACTATATATTTAGAAACATAAATTTTATCTTCATGCAAGATATAGTGATTTCCTAAATTCTTTCCTCATGAAAACTTTGAGAACTACAAGTAGAATTATGCATGGAAGCTAAGGTGAATTGCATGGTGTTGAGGCTCATGCATCACTTTCCAACATACCACCCTTGATGGTGATACTCACAATATGGTGTTGAAGTTTTGTAAACTAAACTTGAGCAACTCAATGTGCAAGATTACTATCACTCTTGAAATAAGGAAAATAGGGTGTGCCCATCTTTTAGGAGATGGACAACTTAGGGGACCCTATTTTTCTCTAGTTCCATTCAAGGAAACCTTAGAGATATCAATATAATGGTACAATTGAGAGAAGGGATCTTCTATAAGGTCTCCTAGGTAGGGTGTGATTAAAGATAAAAGGGGTGGTTCACCACTAAGTGAAGGCTTAGAATGACAATAAGTGAAAGTAACATGCAAAAATTGTCACACCCCATCTTGTTGTTACTGATTTACTTTTACCTTCATGGTTAAATAGGATGGTAAATGCAATTAATATTTGGATATGCTTGCTAAAAGAATGGAATAGTGAAATAGATATTATATGAAAGTGTTGACAAATGATTAATATTGATTTGGGAAAGAGTAAATATATTTACATTGATTACTATAGATATGAATATCTAACTACCATTGAAAATGTACTGGGCTAGTTGGTGGGACACGTTCAATCCTTCAAATGGGAGGGGAAGTATCACTCAAGAGAATTGATTGGTCAGATAACCCAAAATGAAACCTATCTAAGCTACACAAACACTCATAGTAGAATGGTTGAGTCAAGTTATTGTAGTGAGAATTAGTAAGTAATCCTTTAGTATGATGTGTTTGCATTTGTAAGGGTCTAGATTACTATTGAGTGCATTCTTGCATAATTCTTATATGTTTAGAGCTTATGATTTCTTCCCTATATTAATATGCTTGATTGATGAGTTGAATATATTTTGAATGTATAAATATATGTATGAATGCATTTGTGTTAATAGGGGATAGTACCATGATATATATATTTACTAAAGTACATGAGTAAATGTACGTATCAATGATGTTTGCACATATGTATAAATACATACACAAAAGACACATACATGTATATTGGTATGTAGTATTGGTGAATCTTTGAAAAATTCCTTGTGGAGGACTAAGATGCCCTTGGTGGTGTATTAGTCTAGTTCTGAATTTATGAAATCTTTGAATCTAGTCCTGAGCTCCAAGGTCTGCACTTGCTTCTTACTAGATCCAAGGTCCTAAAACTTCTAGATCTTTTCTATAGGTGAGTTTCTGTGAAGATGACAACCTTGGAAACGCAACCTTTGAAATTTTTTAGTCTTACACTCCAAATGATCTTCAAGTCTCCAACCTAGATCTGCAAATACAAACACACAAGAGAGGGAAAACTTCTTGATTGTTAGTGAATAGGGGTTTGCCTTGGTCAAACCCCTTGTAGGTAATAAAACCAAATATTTAATGAAATAAATGCAATGAAGCATGAAACATGAAATATGTAAATGATAACACCTTGTATGATGTATTATGAAGAAAATCTATAATCTACCTATTGTGGCCATGAAGAATGTAGATCTTGGATCCTTGGATATGGTTACAAATAGATCTTCAATGCTACATCCACAATCTTGGCTCAAGAACATGAATGGATGTACTAAACCCTTGACATGATGCTTGAATCTTGAGGATGACTCAAAATACTTGAGGAAATACTCTTGAATGCATAAACTTTCCTTAGCAATGAATACTTAAATGCTTGTTATCTTGTTATACATGAAAAATGAGTCCATAGGAACCTTGTATTTATACTTATTCATGCTCAATATCCCAAAATTACTTCACAACAAGCTGACATATGAATTCATTAAGTAAAGGAGGCTAAATACCACCCAAATTTGAAATTAAACCCAAAAATAAGCCAAGGAGGATTAAGATGCCCTAGGTGGTGTCTTAGTCTAAAGGCTCAATTCTCGAGGGACAGACTCCAAGAAAGGACCTATTTTTTTGGTTTCAAAATTAGGGGTCACAAGACCCACAGATGAAAAAGATGCCCTAGGTGGCGTTTTAGTCCTAGTCCACAAATCAAGGACACACTGACAAAAATATTAAATGATCATTTATATTTTAATGTTTTTCAAGATTCACCATAAAAATATATAGTTTATTAGGCTTGTGGATGCAAAATAGGACCAATTAAGCCATAAAGAAGCATAAATAAAGCAAGGATAGACCAAACAAGTGGGAAAATGAAAGGGTATGAATTTTACTACACTACATTTAGTCCCCACTTTAGTTAGAGGATGAAATTTCCTCAAACTTTAACTAAAGTAGCCAACCACACAATCAAGAGGGGTTAAAATGTACAAATGCTAGTAGGATAGAAAGACAATAATCAAGAGGGATGATTAAGCCCCCAATATTAGGATCGTATGATAAACCAACATAGGCAGAAAGGAACAGACATGCATATGATATATGACGCTATAATTAGATCACTAGCATACACCATCAAAGATAGGAAAAGGGTGAAAGAAAAAGGAAAAACTACAATGGATCAAGCTTCAACTAGCCATCCAACATGATGGACTATGTCTATGCTATTTTTCCAAATAGAAGTTTACAAGTGGAATGCGTTGTCCATTGCAAACAAAAAGCATGCTCACAAGGGCTAGTGGTAGCTAGGTATCCAGTAGGTCTGCCCCAAAAAATTCCATATCAAAGTCATACCTCCATGAATTTAATAAGGACAGAAAGAAAATGCACACTCACAAGGGCTAGTGAAGCTAGTTGTTCACTAGGTGAGCCCCAAGGGACCATATCAAAGCCATACATCCATGACATTAATAAGGTACAAGGAGGAAAAATGTAACAAGGAAGAGGGATGCTCAAAGGGAATTTTCTTAGTTCATGCGAGGTCTCATCTTAGGGAACATCATGCTTAACATCTCCAAGAGAGGATAAATACAAGGTTGCATCTTGGGGAAGATTATACCCAATGTTTCCAAGAGAGGATAAGTGAAAAAGGTATCATCTTGTTTCCAAGAGAGGACAAGTGTCAAGTATCACCTGGGGAACATTGTATCTAATGTTTCAAAGAGAGGAAATATCATGTTGTCAGAGGAAGTCAATCCTGAAGACACCACCAAGAGGAAAAATGCATCGCATAAAGAAAGAAAATCACATCAAGGAACATGAAATAAATGGAATCATGCCAAAAATAATGCCAATGTATGCCCCCACTTTAAAGAAATTGCTAACACTATGTTGTGAGAAATTACTTTAAAGTAGCCAAAAATGAAAAGGAAAAAAAAAAGTATAACTCAGTACATCACATGCGAGCCAAGTTAAGGAATGCCATCTACATCCCAATATTGCTCTTATATATACATGAAAGGTGGTCAAATAGCCACAAGGGGTAATGACAAGAGACATACATGGACAAGGCTATCCAACGCCTTTCTCCCACTTAGTGCAGGACAAGGATGAGCCAAAATGAATAGAAGAACTAGGTGCTTCAACCCAAGGGAGAGCAACAAAGTCCTTAAGATGTTGAATTTCTTTTCAAAGCCTTGCATTCATTAGTAGGATGACCATGAACTCTATGATATTCAAAAAATGAATTCTTGTAATAAAATTTCTTTCATGTTCATGGAGTGAGAGATATCAGATGATCTTGGAGGAGTCTTGTCAAGATGCTCTCTTGGTCAAAAGTTGGGGATGTTGCTTTATTTTGTGACAAAGATATCGATTGCTTAACACAAGGTGTCATACCTACATAAGAAACATTAGAGTGTGATATTTTTTTCTCTCCTTTACTAGAGGGTGTAAAATCTAACAAATTCAAATCATAAGTGTTTTGTGTGATGGCATTGACATTAAGTGAATATCTATATATATATTTTTGTTTCTTGCAAAGGATAAAGTCCACTAGTATCTATGAGCTCAGGATGCACTACTGTTAAATTATTCTTAGAAGGATATTCCGTGGTAGTTTTAATATTAAGTGAGGGCTTGTTTGTTTCTTTTGAGGGAAAATAACCAAGAACACTAGTATTTTCTTGTTTTTGAGGTTCTATAGGGACACAGATACCTTTTTCTCTAGCACAACATTTTTTTCCACTATATCTAAGTTGTTTCATAAGTTCATAACATTTTTCATAAAGTTTTTCATCTCTCTTGGATTTGATGGTTGTTGATAATTAGTGTCATCAAAGTTTGTTGTATAATTTGCTTCTTTTTCTTCTAAAGTGGTTGAGGTGGACGCTTTCAAAGGGTCTCCTATGTTTTGTGTTGACATTACTATTGTTTATTTTCCCCTCTCTAAATCTTTGTGGATGATCTTGTATTCTACCATGAAATATTGTTCAAAATATAAGGAACTCCAATCATCTTCTAATAGCTTCATGACTTCTTCAATGTGCTTTTCTTTTTCATTTTATTGCACGAGTTCCACTTGTGTAGTTGGTGTTAATGTTTTCAATATATTATTTTCTTTTCTTGAGTTGCAAAAAAATATAAGGCTCATTATCCCCATCCAATGTGTACACTCTATTATTTTAGACATACTTCATTTTACAATGAAGGGTAGAAGGCACTGCTTGCATCTCATGAATCCACTGTCTACCTAAAAAGAGATTGTATGAAAGCTCATGAGGCATAACATGAATAGGGGTTTGTAAGGTAACCTTTCCAACTATAATAGGTAAAGTTATCAATCCAAGTGATTTCTTTCCCACATTATCAAATCCATTAATAGATAAAGAGTCATGTTGAATTTTTGATTTATCAACACAATGTTTATCCAAAAGGCTTGCACTTCACATGTTTTTAGGGTGAGCCATTTTCAAAAAGGGTTCATTTTATCCTTTTTGTATTGTATTGAACTATGATCATGAAAGCATCATATTTTTTGTGCACTACCAATGCAGGGAGCTCACTTTGGTGGAAAATAATATCAGCATTTATTTCATGAATCATGGTTGCTATGTCATTTGGTTGTGTATTAGAAGGGATAGGAAAATTTTGTAAGGAACTTTGAATCATGTTATGATAGTGAGGGGAGGCTTGGATAAGGTCCCATAAAGATGTATTAGCAAGAGTATTCTTAATTTTTTTGATAAGATCATACTCCTTTCCATTTTGTGAAGGAAAACGAGGGAGACCTAGTAAGATGGAATTAGGAAATGGGGGGAATGTTGATTATGTTTTTCTTGGTTGTGGATTGTTCCTAGTTCTATATGTATGAGAAACTATATTTAACTTGGCTACTATGAAACATTATGTTTAGGTGGTTCAAGGATAAGGACAGGTTTGTTTTAAACTTGTGGCTTGTGAGAGGGTGGAAAAATGATGAGTTTAGGCTTAGGAGATTACTCCAAGGGGTATCTAATGCGCATAACCTCAAAATTATTATCATTATTTTCATGATCTCTTAGTGAATAGGAGTCCAATGTTACTTCATCATCTTCATCTAAGAAAGTACTATTATCAATGTTCTCATTTTCTTCCACTATTATATCTTCCCTAGTAGGAGAGTTTCTAGGAGAACTACGAACCAAATGTTCTTGGAATTAAAGGATTGGTTATTCTAAAATGACTTCATAATATGTAAGGTATTTTTCAATAGTTGAAATTTTCATGTTCATCAATAGTGGTAATATGAGGAGAAGGCTCCATCTGATTATCCTTTTTCTCCAAGCTCTCATTCTTGTGTGCTATACGAACTTCCCTAGTAGGAGAGATTTTAGTAGAGAAGAAAAAAAAATATTCATAACTCTCCATTATTATTTAATGTAAATTAACTTCATCACTAATAGGGGAAGCATCAAGAGAAGGATTGTGAAGGTTTTTATGATTATGAATGGTTAAATTATTTTGTTCAAATATGTCTTTCCAAATGTTAGGGACATTAGGAAGGAGAGAGACAAGGTTATCACTTTCAATCCACATGTCCTCTTGAAAATTTTGATTTTCATTATCATTCATGATTGTATCCTCTTTTATTAAAGCCTTCTGGAAATTAGGGGAGGTGTTGTTAGATGGATTTGGGGTAAGAAAAGTGGTGGAAACGATCTCATCTTGTTTTTAAATCTCTTCTAGAGGGGGAGGAAGATAGGGACAATCAAGAATCTCAATGCTTGTGCCTTCTTTTACCAAGATACCTTTGTCACTTATAGGATAGGTATTGGGAGAAGAACAAGTATGATTGTTATGAATGTCTACACTACCATCTTCACCAATGGACAATGTAATGCTAAGGATTGTGTCAATGGTTTGTTGATTAAAATGTCTCTAAATGACCTCATTGGTGTAATATAAATTGAACTCATAAGAGGGGATGTATTTATGCAATCCAATTTTAACCATATCAAATCCACATATCTTGAAAGAAAACATGCTATTATGGAAAAGTAACGAAAGTGAAATGCAATTTTCAAATGGGAAACAAGGTAATTTGTTGATTACAATATGAAACAACATGAAAACTAAAATGTTGTAAATACAAATTTGGAATTGAGAAATGCATGAAATGAAGAACTTTAAGCTAGATTGAGTAAAATGCATGAAACAAAAAGTCAATCCACTAAAATGGATAACCAATCCTAGCAAACTGAAGCACAAAAATGTTGATTGAGATACTGAAAAGTATAATTTGAAATTCCACAAGGACTAAGATGCCACCAAGGGAATTTTAGTCTTAGTAAGGGGTTTTTTGTAGAAAATTAGACAATTATGGGTTGATAAAAGTGTTCCCAAGTTGCCTACCTAGGGACCTAATGTTTGAAAATAGAAATTTTTGTAAATAAATGCAAGGAAAAGTAACTAGTAACAAGCAATTGGATCCAAAAGTGTGCAATTTTTTTAATTTTGAATGAAATAAGAATGTTTCTAAATGCAATTATGATGATGAAAAATGCACTTTTCAGATTTTAAATGAGAAAAAATGATGCAAGCAAGAAAAGATGCAACCTATATGCACTTTTACTAATTTACAAATATAAGAAACCCTAGAAGCAATTTCACTAATGCAAAATGCAAGAGACCCTAGATGCACTTTAACTAATGCAATATTTAGTGCAAGAATGAATTCAATCTAGATCTAAGTAATTTAATGGACTCCAAAATTAGAAATTAAAGCTCAACAGGGTCAGGTTTACCAAAATGATGCATGTAAAATGGATACCTTAAGATATCACTCTATTTCTACTAATCATGCACTAATGTCCTAGGAGTCCCAATTGGATTGACTAACAACCTCACAAGGTGAGTTAATTCATAATTAGGAAGGACTAGGAGGGGGTTCTTTAAGTTCTAATGGGTTCACCACCAAGCAAATGCTTGGAAAAGAAAATGTTGGAAAACACAATGTGATATGCAAAATGACCTAGAATAAAAAATGTAAGCTAAATAAAGATGGAAATGATGAAATTATGCAATAGAGAAAAATGATATGTGTACTTGGGAAGTTTTGAGATGTAGTCAAGATTTTGGAAATATAAAGAATCTACCAAAAGGTGTTATGGAGGACTAAGACACCCATGATGGTGTATTAGTCCCACTACTATTATTCAGGGCAAATATGAAGTCTTCTGATGAAAAAATAGAATATTGAAGAATGTCTAAAAAATACCCTATGGAGGAATAAGAAGCCCTTGGTGGTGTATTAGTCCCATTCTAAATTTTTGAAATATTTGAATGTGGTCCTAAGCTCCAAGGTTTGCACTTACTTCTCCCCATATTTGAGGTCCTAAAACTTCTAGATTAGCCTATAGGTGAGTTTTTGTGAAGATGACAACTTTGGAAATGCAACTTTTCATTCTTGCACTCCAAATAATATTCAAGTCTTCAACCTAGATCTACAAATACAAACACACAAGAGAGAGAAAACTTGTTGATTGTTAGTGAATAGGGGATTGCCTTGGTCAAACCCCTTATAGGTAATTAAACCAAATGATGAAATGAATGAAATGAAGCATGGGACATAAAATATGTAAATGATATCACCCTATACGATGTCTTGTGAAGTAAATCTAAAATATACCATGTAGTGGCCATGAAGAATTTAGATCTTCCATCCTTGGATATGGTTGCAAATAAATCTTCAATGCTACATCTGCAATCTTGGCTCAACAACATGAATGGATGCACTAAACCCTTTACATGATGCTTTAATCTTGATGATGGATCCAAATAATTGATCAAATACTCTTGAATAGATAAAATTGCCTTAGGAATGAATAATTGAATGCTTGTTATCTTGTTATATATGAAAAATGAGTGGAGGAAGCTTGTATTTATACTTATTCATGCTTAATATCCTAAAATTAGACCACAACAAGCCGACATATGAATTCATTAAGTAAAGGAGGCTAAGTCCCACCCAAATTTGAAATTGAATCCCAAAAATAAGCCAAGGAGGATAAAGATGCCCTAGGTGGCATCTTATTCCCAAGGCTCAATTCTTAGGGCACAAACTCAAAAAAAGGACGTATTTTGGTGGTTTCAAAATTAGGGTCCCAAGACTCATGGAGGAAAAAGATGCCCTAGGTGGCATTTTAGTCCCAGTCCACAAATTAGGGACACACAGATAAAAATGTTAAATGATCATTTATCTTTTGATGTTTGTTGGGATTCACCATAAAAATATATAGTTTATTAGGCTTGCGGATGCAAAAGAGGACCAATTAAGCCATAAAGAAGCATAAATAAAGCAAGTCAAGCCCAAAAAAGTATGAAAATGCAAGGTTATGCATTTTACTATACTACATATATAAATAGTGGAACATATGAACGAATCATCAAAACTTAAAGGTGATATAGCACATATATGCACCATACATACATATAAATGAGAATATACATTTAATATAAATGACTATTTATATACTTTTATGTCTTCTTAAAGTATAGGTGAATATATATAAGTATATAATATCTTAAATGTCAACTTAAGGTTGATATGAGCATATATATGTTAATATATATACACACACATATGTATTATAGTGGAATACATTTATAACATATATATATAGTAGTATATGTATGGAGCTTATTTGGAAAAGAAAATAAGTTTTGACACCCATATGGTATACCATTAATAGGTGTATGGCTTATAAAAAGAAAAAGACTTTATGCCATACCTATTGCGCATGAATTAAAGTGCCTATATATGCAAAAGATAAGACTTATCAAAGAGCTATGCTATGCCTTAGGAAAAAACAAATGCCACCAAGGGAAACACACTATGTAATTGAATTAAAGTGAAAGCAATTCAAGTAAATGCAAGGAATACATGTTAAGTGAATAAGTCACAACATATAGGAATAGAAGCCGATATATAGTCTTATAATGACTTGGTCAAATAAATAATGAAGGTTGATTTATATGCAAAGGTAATATGCAACAATAAAGATTGATATGGAAGCAACTGTAATCGATGCTATTAAAATGCATCTTTATATTATTAACAAAAAACATTATATGCATATGTACAAAGTGATGGAATACTTAGTTGCTACAATATAATGTGTAAATGCATGAGAATAGGAAAAACATAAACAAACTATGAATTGGTAAAAGTACCAAATATACACTAAAATGGAGTGACTAATATTATCTTGGTTTCTCAATGAAACTATGACCAATTCATAAATGTGTAAGTGTTGCCTCAAAGTAGAGAACTATTTCAAAATAGATAACCACACTAAAGAGAAAGGAGGTTGGTTGCAACATGGTGCTAAATTAGGAAATCTCTATTTCCTATAGAATTTTATTTTGTATCAAGTTTATTGTCATCATTTGATCATGTGCAAATTGAACTAGTATTTTGTTGTTGTCAACCATAGAGGTCAATTTTTGGCATTATATGTTGAGTATACTCTCTGATTGTTGCCACCTTTTAGCTAAGTAGTGTGAGTCAAATTGCATGGTAAAATGGGTTGAATGGCATGCCTCTTCTATAGGCCACAATGTCTCATTTCGCTATATAAATAGAAAGGTAACCTATCTTATTTAGAATGCATTTTTCTACAAAATTATTCTCCTGTAACTAATCAAAGAGCTAAGAGATTTTGTGTGAGAGTTGAGAGTTAGTTTATGAGTACACTTTGTTGTCTTGGCAGAGGAGTCTTGGTGAATTGTTGTTTCAAGAATTAAGTAAAGCTAGTAAGCTATTGTTGGAAGGTTGTGTGTCAAATCACTTGATTGGGTTAAATGAATTATTGGAATGAGGATCTAGTCTTCTCTTAATTGTCTTTATTTATGAGAGAATGAGATTTTATGCTTTGTTTTGGTACTACTTAAGATTACTTGCATTAGGAAATAATAAAAATTTCTTTGAAAAGGGATAGAAGTTGTTTCATGCTTTTCTATGTGAGTTCTTGTAATTACTCTATAATAGGAGACATTGTTTGTCATAAGTATAAATATACTATATATGGTTAGACACAACTAGCTTAAGGGTTATTCATTATGTGAAATGTATCAATGTGACAAAGTGACTTGACACTATAGGCTTATGATGATAGGAAACCTTAGGAATGATAAGGTTTAGCTATACATCAATAGTTTGGAAGAAACGCTAGAATGAGTCATTGTTAATTTGTTCTAGTACAATCACTTGATCATTGGTTAACTATTATATTAAACCTTAGGTTGGGAGTAACATGTTTGGGTTGAGATGTAAATTGAAACCTAGATTAAGATTAACATATTATGTTGGAATATATACTTGTTTACCCTTTGGAACCAATAGGTTAAGAATAACTTTCTTGGATGGGTTTTATGTTGTTCTTGTTGGAAAACATAGGTTAAGGTTAACCTACATGACTACATTGATCATTGATTATTGAATATATCCAAGATTGGGGTATACTAGGGATAAAAATCACCTATGTGAATATGTAAATCACTTGAGTTTATGAGATACTATATGTATGGAGACACAGGTAGGATTACCTATAGAGTTAGAGTTTCTACTTGATTAGTTTCCTTGCACTCTTGAAATGAAATCACATTGTTGACAAGGTTCTACTTGAATAACTCTTTTTACTTAGAGGATTACACTCTTCTATTGCTATGATTATTCTTCAATTGAGGTCAATCATTGATGTGACTATTCTCTTGATGAGAACCACTTATTAATGTGATATACTCCTAAATGGAGTCAGTTATTTATGATTATCCAATCTATGATCAATAGAAGCTTATCTAGCTATACTTCAGATTATTAAGATATTCCTAGGACTAGGTTGTTTGTCCAATGAAGGGAAACTAGGAAAGATGTTTATGCAAAGTTATTGTGTAAACTAGAAAAGCTTTAGTGTTACACCTAGGAAGTAGAATATCCATTGAAGGGGGAAAACAACTTATGCTTATGTTGGTAGAGATACCATAGTGTTTTGGGAAAATGGGGATAGTTTATTTTTGAGGTTAGGGGTTACCTAAGCATAGTACTTGGTTAGAATACTTTGGCCAAAGTAGTGTAAGTAGCCATTGTTTACACTTTTAGTTCACTATGTTCCTTTTATGTATTCTATAATCAATATTTTTATACTCATAGGGGAAACAAACGTATGATTAGGTTCTAATTTGTAGAGCACAACACTAAGCTTAGAAAGGCTATTTTATGGGGTTTACCAACCAATATCTTCATTGAAGGGTAGGGAAATCTTGTTAGATGTTATAGATGAGAAGTAGACTGCATTTGAGCATGTGGTTGGTGGAAAATCACTTGATTGATACTTCTCCTCATCAGATTGTGGCCAAGGTTTATGGATGTTTGCACTATAATTGGGGATAGTTGGATTGTGTGCATCGGGGAGCAAGGACATCCATAGGGTATGCACAACTATAGTAGCATCAGGATCAATTTGTATATCTAATTCCAGATGAAGCTAAAAAGAGATATACTTGTATCATGTACCAATTATATGGAAGGATTCTATCAAGAATGATATAATTGATTTCAATCAATATGAAATCCTTTGAATGGAAATATTTGTGAAATTATAATGGACTGCAATGGAAGCTTGAAAAAAATGTTATCTCAAACATGCATGTAATTTATATTATGGAAAAAAAATTGTATTGCTATGTCATGAAATCATATAATACTCACTTAACATGAAATATTTGGAATTTTACTGAGTAGAACACCAAGTTTGTTACATATGGTTCAACTTTGGAGCCTATGAGCTCACTACAGAAAGAATACATAAACCTTATTGGAAGATAATGGTTGAGAGGTTCTTATACCAAGATGGAAATAGAAAAGACCAAAGGAAATTAAAATAAATATGAGATTCCTAGATTTTTTTAAAGTTTGGGACAAGATAAGAGTCATCCTAGGAGCTGAAAACTCCTAAACCAACAACTAATTATGATATTCCCCTTGAATTGCATAAGATTATGCAATTGGGTTATGTAGGAAGGTTATGAAGGATAACCAATAGGTACTTTCACCCTACTAACTAGTTAAATTGACTCTAAGGGATAGATAGGATTGAAATAATCTCCCTTATTGATAGCAACCTATAGTTGCAAGGAGTCAATAATTCTTGGATTTAGCAAGAATACTATGAATTTTATGGGTATGCATTATTGGCACAAATTGGAAAATTCAAATGAAGTGGGTACTCAATGAACAAGTATCCAAGAGGTTGGAGAACCCTTGAATAAAATCTAATTTCTATGGAAGGATAAGAACTTGTAACAAAGGAGATAGTACCTTGGAATAAGCGAAGAGACCACAATGGTTAGAAAAGAAGTAATCAATAAAGTGGAAATGGTTCCACCAACCAAAATTGATGAGATCAACTTGGAGTTCTGATTAAGATGATAAAAAGAAACCAAAAAATTGAGAGTTCTTATGGTTATGAAGTTACCATGTTTTGGAAAAAAAATCACTTAGAAAGGTGATTGTGAGAAAGAAACCTAAAAAAGGTTTTGATAGTACATAGATTGGTTGGATTATAAATTGAATTCACCAACATGTCAACAAAAAGCAACATATATTTAGAGGTTGTAAAAGGAAATGGGATACCATGTTTGTTGGACTTGGGGAACATTGAGAGGAGGGGTGAATCAATGTTCAACAATTTAAACTTCAAATCAAATCTTAAACCTTTTACAACACACAAATAGAAATAAAGATGCAAGTACATGAACAAGATAATCAAAGCACCATAACACCAATATTTTTATGTGGAAACCCTATGAGGGGAAAAACCACAATGGAGATTAATCCACAATTTATATACTTTGTTAAAAGTATGGAGAAAAGGGAATGCACATGCATTCAGGCACACTGCTTAGAGGTCACTGCTCAAAACAAGGAAGGCTCACTACCATACAAAATGTTTTAATTGCAAAAAAAAGGTTGATAAGATGAATAGCATCTCCAAATGCTTGGATTCAATTCCAATGAATCTCAATAAACAACATTTATCCCTTTTGAATGATTCTGTATTTCTACTCTGCTCTATTCTCCCCTACTCTATTTTTCTACCCTTATGCATAGATCACTCAATCACCCTTCTAATAATTGCACACACATATGTTCTACTCTTCACACATATTTGAACACTTTTACACTTATTTACTCTACCAAAATGAATTACCAAACTCACATATATACTTGCTATCAAGAATTTAAACACTATATGTCAGCTTCACACAAAATATAATATTCTTCACATGTTAGCTCAAATCATAAATAATTTTTTATTCATACCCACACACATCAGAAAAACCATATGTAGGACCCAAATTTTTTTTTTCAAACATAGAAACAATTAAAAAATCATCCCTTATGCATCCACGACATGCTACATTGACTGGGTCAACCATAATGAACAAATAGACAGAAAAACATATTGTGGGATCACTTTACTAGTACACCAATTAATGTAATAACATAATACTAACTAATAAGGTAACATACATGGTTAACAACCTCTCACAAAGATCCACAACTCAAAACGATGATCTGGTGAGGAGTACAAATTGATATGCTAATCATATACCATGTTCTTCATGTTCTCTATTGGTAATACACTGTACTTAACCTTAACTACTAGTATGACCAGGTTCAGATCTGTGGACCACAATAGTGACTTTATTTTCCATCAATGAAAACACTATAAGCTATACCAATAATCTTCCCAAGCCGTATTCCAACAATCGAGCAATATGCCAACAATCTCCCCCTTTCTTATTGAAGGTAACACTTTGTGAAAAATAACTAAGTGTCAAAACCAGAGATACACTGTCAAACTCCAAAATTTCAAAACACAACAAAAAAATGCTCCCCCTTAGGATGTCAAGGAATTTTTCATTGCATTCTCTCCCCCTTTGACATCAATGACAAAAATTTACTACTTTCTCTCCCCTTTTTCTAGTATTCTTACTACACTTCTTCCTTTTTGCTAAAATAAAATTTTACTGCTCTCTCTCTCCCCCTTTTCTAAATAGAAATTTGATCAAAATTTTGAAGAATACAAATGTTGTACAAATTAGAAAATTATTGTATACTTATCTTTGATCTCTAGAAGGAGTTTCTTCCAAGCATCTACAACAATACCAATAATTATTATTAAATTGTTATTTTCTGATGTCCGGTTGATTATCTAAATGAGGGATTCCAGAATTGTAATTGCTTCTTCCAACTTCTCTCCTTTCCTCAGGAATTCAATTAGCTACTCCAATCTACATTTAGTTTGATCCTTCACTTTCCAGAAAGTGTCCATAAGAGTGTTTTTGGCAAAGTGATTCTTTGCGTGCTCAACTTGCAACTCATGAATTATTTTCTTTACTACTCCATCCTGCTCCTAAAAAATGTTGTAGTCTTGACAAATTTTATTTTATTCTCTTTTATTTTTCTCTAGCTTGTCTTTATATTTTCAAATAACATGAGTTCAATGTAGACTATAATTGTTGATGTCATTAGCTGAATTGATGCACTACCTCAATACATTCATTTTCCTTTTTAGTTTTGCAAGGGATAGCCTAAACTACTCCTTCAAATGTAAGATTATTTCCTCCTTTTTCTTATCCTGAGAGTTAGAGGCCACAACTTCCTTAATACACTCAATAAACTCTTCAGGTAATACATTCTTCAAACTTTACAATTCAATTCTATTCTACACAAAGTATATTCCTAGAGTACTCTCAATTGGATCCTACTCATATGATGGTCCATCTAAGAATATGTCAATAATATTTTGCATTCCATCTTCCTCCTGAAAAATTTGCAATATCTTTGCTTTGATTAAAGCACCTTCTTCATCACTTCCTTTTGCTATTATTACATCCAGTTCAACTGATTCTGGTTCATCTCTTGGGGTGTATTCATTAGAGTCTTCATCAAGTATATTCACAATTATCTATTCTTTCCCTTTTCCTTTAGATTTTGGAGACTTGAGTATGGGAGGAGTATCAGTATCATCAGCAAATTCTATTGCTCTTTTCTTCTTTCTCTCCATCTTACTAGAAGATGATCCAACTTCAATTGTTTTTACTAGAAGAGAGATACCGACTACTCCAAACTTTCCTAACAACACTCTAAAAAAATTTGCATAAGCTTGCTCACAATTTTTGAAAGTATTGAAATACTTAAAAATTTACTTACAGACTGGTTCACTCTCCTTCCATACAACATGATCATTTTGTGGCAAGAAATTTACAAAAATACATCATGATACATATGATCAAAGTGCCAAACTTGAAAGGATAATCTATATCCATTGCTAATTTCATGTTCATCAATGGATATTTTAGCTAACTACACAAGTCAAAGTCTTGGTCCTCCATTATCATCTTATGGAAAATGTAAACTGTACCTGCAAAGGCTGATTCTTCCCTATTTTTGAAGAATATTATGTATGAAATTCCATATGTAATGTACCTTATCAATGGATCTTTGATCATCAAAATTATTAGAGGCCTCTGATCTCCTATTACATTGGTTAGGGTTTCAAATTTCTTATTTCAAATCAACTTCTTCTTTAGAATATATCCAACATTGCATAACCCAATTAAATTTATAATCTCTTCCTTTGAAATAAGATAGAGTTTGTCCAAATTTATAGTGTCTTCATTCAATCTGCTCAAGATGAATCTAACCACTTTCGCATTGTCAAAATAAGGAAATTCATTCCAAATTTCCAAACTCCTGTGTTTCACTCCTTCGAGCCCCTTCAATTCACTGGCAGGAAACATTTCTCTTATATCCCTAATCTTCTTGCTACTATATTCATCCAAACTTACAATCTCTTGATTTGCTTCATTTTTTGTACCAAACAAGGTTTTTCTACCAAGCACAAATTTAGAAATTCTACAAGAGAAATGGAATACCTACTCAATTTTCCATTGAATCGACTTGAATCCATCCAAAATTCTACTCCAGAGGCTCTTTCGCTATTCTTTTTCAATGAAAAGTGACAAATTAGGGTTCCAAATATCCTTTTATAGCTTCGTGCACCTAACCTTTTTACCAAAATAAATGCTTTTCCCTAGGAGTTCCAGTTATACTACACTCTCAGAAAATAAGAGAAGAATCCATGTGCAGACTTTCAAGATCTCAACTTACAAAACAAGTGATCACAAATACATCTTTTGACTGATGGTACAACTAATGACAACTTCTTGTATTCTAATGCCAACTACTGACAAGGGGGAAGAGTATTTTACTTGAAACACTCCCCCTAGGCTAATGGCCTGAAATCAATTTTTGGGGGAATTACTAGAGGGATTACCAGAGGAATTTTCCAATACGGGCTTATCAAATTCACTCTTCTTTACGCACTATTTCTTCATTTGATCTCTTATTTCTTCCATAGTAACTTTTCCTTAAATTCCTTTGTCATATTTCTATGAAATTATTCCTTGATATACCAGACCTCTTCTATCCATATTTTAGTTCCTATGGAATCTTACAATGTGACCAAATCTATTGTAGTTGTTGCACACATGATTTATTTGTTTAGACCATTCATTCTTTAAATTTCTCTTTGATCTGCACTGGTTAGCAACATGTCAAAATCTTCCATAGGTATAACATTTAACTTTCCTCATACTGATAGCCATACTTCTACATTCAATTGATTTATGACAAAACTTTTTGCAATTAAAACAGTGATTGGGAAATGATGAACTTCTTGAATTTACTTTTCATCTACACTGAGAAGCCATATGACAAAATTTATTGCATGAAAAGAAGTAACCATTAAACTTATGAGCATTAGGTTGTCTTACAAGATACCTTCTGCCTTTGTTCATCTAATTCCTTTGTCTGGGATCCTTGTGTTCACATCCATGACCTCACTTATGATTTGCATCCTTCTATCATTTAGTCATCTCATCAAGCTTATAAAAAATCATCCTAAACTTCTCCTTGTATTCATTTTTAGTAGAGAGTTCATCTCTAAGAATAACTATTTGTCTTTCAAGATCTTGTTCATTACTTCTAGATTGTTGTAGTGCAATATCTAGCTAAATGAATCCACTATTAACTTTGTTGCATTCTTTAGATTTTTCTTTCAAGGTCTGAGCTATATTGTCCTCATTCTTCTTTCTTTCTTCAATCTCCTTAGTTATCTGAATCACCACAAATTCCATGTCAATATTTAGAGTAGCATTGTTCCTAGCAAGCTTTTCACATTCTTCAGTTATTTCATTTAGGGTTTGATTTAGGTGAACATCTTCAAAGATTTTATTTTCTTTCTGTTTAAGCTAATCACAAAATTCCTTCCTCTTTTCTCTTGACTCGTTGATTTTATCCTTCAATGATTGAATTAATTTGTTAGCATCCATAATATTTTCTTTTAACTCCAAGACTTCTGCTTTAGACTGATCAAGATCATCAAGTGCTACCAAAAGCTATTGTTGAAGACTACCAGAGTCCATTGTACTTCAAGATCCACCTCAAGTTGTTAAGCTTCCTAAGAGGAACCTACTCTCATTCCAATTATTGGACTCAAGGAACACTGAGAGGGAGGGTGAATTAGTGTTCAACAATTTAAACTTCAAATAAGATTGTAAACCTTTTACAATGAATAAACAAAAATAAAGATGCAATCACATGAACAAGATAATCAAAGAACCATAACACCAATATTTTTACATGGAAACCATATTAGGGGAAAAGACACAGTGGAGATTAATCCATAATTTATATACTCTGCTTAAAGTATGAAGAAAAGGGAATGCACATGCATTCAAGCACACTACTGAGAGATCACTACTCAAAACAAGGAAGACTCACTACCTTAAAAATCATTTGCATTACAACAAAAGGTTAAAATGATGATTAGCATCTCCAAATTCCTAGATTCAGTTCCAATGAAGCTCAATAGATGATCTTCAACCCTTTTGACTGATTCTATATTTCTTCTATACTTTATTTTTCCCTTCTTTGTCTTCTTCCCTTGTGCATAGATCACTCAATCACCCTTCTAATACTCACACACACGTCTTTTCTTATCTTCATAGACACTTTCACACTTAAACACATATTTCCTCCACCAAAATGAATTATCGAACTCTTATATATACCTGCTAGCAAGAATTCAAACACTATATGTCAGCTTCACACAAAATATAATATTTTCCACATGTCAGCTCAAATCATAAATAATTTTTTATGCGTACCCACGTATGTCTGCCAAAGCATAGCTAGGACCCAAAAAAAATTATCGAACATAGAAAGAATTAAACAATCATCCCTTATACATCCCTAACACACTACATTGACTGGGTTGGCCATAATGAACAAATAGACAGAAAAACATTCTGCCATATCACTTTACTCATACACTGATTAATGCAATAACACAAGACTTACCAATAAGGTAACATACATGCTTAACAACCTCTCACAGAGATCTAAAACTCAAAATGATGATCTGGTGAGGCGTACAGATTGATTTGCTGACTGAATACCCTATTCTTAATGTTCTCTGTTGGTAATACACTGTACTTAACCTTAACTACCGGTATGACCAGGTTTAGATTTGTAGACCACAATAGTGACTTCAATTGCCATGAATGACAACACTAGAAGTTATACCAATAATCTCCTCAAACCATATTCCAACAATTGACCCATATTCGAACAGTATCACACTATTTGTCAAATCAGTAGAAGTTGTAAGGAAACAATGCTATAAGTTGATAACACATAAAAAAAAGAGGCTTTTTGGGTATGAATATTCCTCCACAAAAAGGATACTGGAAAGATAATTGCAGTATTAGAGTTCCTCTTAACTTTTAAAGTTGTTGATTATTCATTAGATATCTTATTTGATGATCAAATTATTGAATCTATGAGATTAGAGATTAGTGATGAATCTAATATTGGATAAGTATATTCAAGGCATTCCATGGAGACAAGAAATAGGAAATAGAAATACAACAAGGAATGAAAAATAATTTCAAGAAAGAAAATATTTGCTAGGAGTACAAATTGAGTTGATCAAAAGTTGTGGAAATAGTAAGGGGGAAAGAAATAGAGTGGAAACAATACCCCACCCTACAAAAATAATAAATTTATTTTTGATTTGGAAGAACTATTGAATTCTTCATAAGTCATGATGTCAATTAAGTCATGTATTTAATGAACACAAGGATGAGTTATTGGAATTCTAGAGAAAATTAGTGGAAAGGTCAAGGATAGTGACCTATTATCACATCATACCTTATATATATATGATTGTAACAATTAGTTGATATTATCATTGATGCCATATAAAAGAATAGGAAGATTACTTGATCATAAAGGGAAGATCATGGCCTATGGAATTGGCAAGGGAATATCTAATTACTCATGATTTTGAGAAATGTTCATGCTTGGTAATTAGGTATGCAATTAAATTTGATATCTTCTAGGAACCAACATGATTGAATGAGAATTATTGCTTGAAATTTGTACCAATTCTCATTAGGAAATATGGATTGAGTTGAAAAAAAATTTATAATTTTGAAAATGATCCAATGAGGCAAGAAATCCAAGGTATTGATGCAGGAGCATCCAGTGGTGTAAGGGAAATCTTGCATCACCCAAAAATAGTTAAGTTTCAAGTTTCTCAGTTTTTAGATGTTTTTACACGTTTGGATACCCTTTTCGTCATAATGAAATTCCCAATTCCCAATTTTTATTTTCTATTCTTGGGTTGAAACATATTGTAGTTTTAGTTTCCCAAATTTGCACCTGAAAATCTTCCAAGTTAGATTTGAGGCACTTAGAGTTCCTAGAGCGGCCCTAAAACTTGTCAAAATTGGTGTAGCATATTTTGAGCATGTTATTGACTTTGATACCTTTCCAACGGTTCAAACAGTTCAGGAATCAGAGTCCTGGATCAAAAGTTATGGCCCCGGGAAGTTGGCGCACTTTCTAGAAGATACAATTGCAAATGTTCTTTGAAATTTGAACTTCAAGTTATAATTTTTCAGTGCCAAAACACCTAAACTAAAATTTGAATGTTGTTTTGGCTCCAAAATAAAGAGGAGCTCTATTTATGGGTGGGTTTCTAATTTTTGGGTAACCTTTTGGGGACAAGCTCGCATATTGCGAAAGGGTGATTTTGTAGCTTTCTGTAACTTGCATGTGTTGTAGAACTTGGGGATTTGAGATCCTCTGCATGTAAGAAGCTCCATTTTCTAAATAATAAAATTATTCTCTTGTTTGTGGGTTATTTTCTAAGTCTTGGGCTACGCCCTCATCAGGTATGGATGTCCTAAGATGAAGGAGATTTATCTTTGCAAAATGTCTAAGCATTATGCTTATTTGGCATGAGTCCATGAAATAGGCTTTCACTTGGTTGGAATAGACTAATATGAGATATAAAATAACCTTTGTACCCAAAATTTTGGGAGGTTAAGGAATGAAATGATGAAATTGATGTCATAGTTAGGACATTGGAGTGAAAAAATCACTTGTTGAATGGGGAACCACTATAATCTAGAAAATCATAGAGTAAGATGTTGCAAAGAATGTAGCAAGTTAGTGTCAAATATGTGAGGAAATGAAGACAATATGTCATCATTACCAAGATGTGTGTACTCTCTTAAGATTCTAGAGGGGAAGTGGTAGAACACAATATAGTTTAGTCTATCTATGTCAATGAAACTAACATAATATTATGGCAAACATACTTGCCAAGGTAATCAACGCTAGCTCGAAATTGGATTTATGGGATTTCAATTCTAAATAATATATTGTGTGAATTAGTTGCTTAGTATTCCTGAGAAGGCTATCTCATATGTGAATGAGAAAATAATGATAAGCTTGTGTAAACCATGATCATCTTTTGAAACATTCAATTGAATGAATGCTCAATATATTATTCTAGCTTAATAGGAAAAAGTAATAAACCAAATCTTGAATGATTTCTAGAATACTTATAAACTTATACTATTGAGGTTTTATCCATTATATGGAAAGAAAGATTGAAAACTTTATTAATCTGAATAGGCTAAGAAATAGGGTTAAACATAGACTAGAAATGTTGTCAAAATGAAATAATAGATCAAAATGATCAAAGAAACCTTTTTGATACAAATCTTGAAATATGAAGCAGTGTCATTATGCTTGAAGTTGGCAAGTGTTCAAGAGCAATTTTATGTTCATGTTGGATAATGGTCAAGAGCCTTACTTTTATGATTAAGGAAAATGGATGTGTAAGTGATGGAAAGACTCAACTTCTAAGTTATCTAAAGGTGTAAATACCAAAGGGAAGGATGGGACCCATGATGTAGTGCAAAATGCACCAACATTCCTTTTCTATTTTGATAACACTAAGGATAAATTTGTGGGCCAAGGAGAACATTCTTTCAAGTCACTATAGCATAGGTTTCATGTGTTATATGGTTACTATAGTACTTCGGATGTACATATGGGGTAATATGATTATATAGTATTGTAGTGTAGGAAAATGCATACCCTTGAATTTTCACACTTGTTTGGGCCTACCTCGCTTTATTTATCCTTATTTAAGTCTTAATTGGTCATTGGTCATATTTTGTATCCACAAGCATAGTAAAATAAATCTTTTTATGGCTAATCCCAACAAACATCAAAAGATAAATGATAATTTAATGATTCTAGCTATGTGTCCCTAATTTTTGGGTCAGGACTAAGATGCCACCTAGGGTGTATTTTCCCCCCAAATTTCTTGGGACTCTGATTTCAAAGGCGCCCTAAATAGGCCCCTTTTTGGAGTCTATCCCCTAAGTTTCATTTCTTAGGTAGTCCAACTTAGGTTAGTTTCAGGATTTAATTTCAAATCTTGGTAGGATTTACCCTCCCTTAATTAATGAATTCATATGTAGACTTGGTGTGGTGTAATTTCAGGATATTAAGAATGGATAAGAATAAATACAAGGTTTTTTCACTCATTTTATCATCCAAGAAATCAAATCATTCAAATATTCATCTCCCAAGGAAATTTTATGTGATCAAGAAAGCATTCAAGAGTAATTCATAAAGAATTTAAATCCATCATCAAGATTGAAGCATCATGTCAAATAAATTTTTGCATCATGTTCAAATGTTTTTGAGCTAACATTTGTGATGCAGGGTTTTGATTCAAGCAAGAAATTCAAGTCAATATATATCAAGGACTGCTTTGATTCAATATCTACATTCAAGTTAGCCATCTCACATAAGTTTTAATAGTTCACAACAAGGGTTTTGTGAGTTGCAACATAACACTTTGTTTATTCATCATTTCCCTCCTTCATTTCATTTCATTTAAGGTTTAATTATGAACAAGGGGTTTGACCAAGGAAAACCCCCATTTACTAACAATCAACAATTTTTTCCCCTCTTGTGTGTTTCTCATTGTAGATATAGGTTGAAAACTTGAAGATCATTTGAAGTGAAAATTTGCAAAGTTGCATTACATAGTTGTCATCTTCATAAAAACTCACATACAATCCAAATTTAGAGGTTTCAAGACCTAAGATTTGAGAAGGAAGTTCAGACGTTGAGCCTCAAAACCACATTTATAGAAACTCCAAATAGGACTAAGTCACCACATAGGATGTCTTAATCCTCCCAAGGGTCTTTTTTAGAGATTCTTTCAGATCTAGTTCTAGCATTCAAAGATTCCAAGAACTCCAGATAGGACTAAGTAACCACCTAGGGTTTCGTAATCCTCCCAAAGGTCTTTTTTAGAGATTCTTTCAAATCTAGTTCTGGAATTCAAATATTTCACATCTTCCTCAAAAAATAGTAGAGGGACTAAGAAAACAATAAGGTCATCCTAGTCCTCCATAGCATATTTTAACAACATTTTTGCATTTTTGGAATCCTCATCACATTTCTAGACTTCCTCGGCACATACATCATAAATTTTTGTTTCTTAATTTCATCATTTTCATCCATCATTTATCTTGTATTACTAGTTTTTGTGAGTTGAATGTTAATTTGTGTTTTCCAAGCTTTTGCTTGGTGGTGAACCCCTAAAAGCTTAAAGAATCCCCTTTTAGCTCTTCCTTGTTGAGAATTGACTCACCCTTTGGTTTGATAGTCAATCCAATTTGGGATCCTAGGTCATTATTGAGAGGGTAAAGGAGAATAGAGTGGGCATATCATCCCTGCAGTTATTTTCTTTATAGTTTATTTTGGTGAACTGAACATTTTAGAGAATCCATTTTTTTATTTGCATTCCATTAAAGTCCTAGATCTAGATTGCATTCATCCTTGCATTGCATCTTGCATTAGTGAAAGCGCATCTAGGGTTTCTCACATTTTCATTAGTGAAAGTACATATAGGTTGCTTTTTTTCTTTCTTGCATCATTTCATCTCATTGAAAAAATGAAAAGTGCATTGTTAATCATCCTAATTGCATTTAAGAAAATTGTTATTGCATTCAAAATTGAAAATAATTGCATTCAAATTTACATCCAATTGCTTGTAATTAGTTACTTTTTCTTGAATTCATATACATAATTTTTTATATTTAAATATCAGGTCCCTAAATAGGCAACTTGGTGTGACATAGATTTTGGGGACATAAAATGCTTGGCTCGCTTCCTAAGGTTTTCCACCTAGAAAGAGAGATTTGGTGTTCCTAAAATACTTATGAACATTCAAATCAAGATGTGTGTGATATTGTATGAGCTAAATGGAGTGATCTAAGTCCTGCTAAACTATGAAATTGATTAAACATGCATATAAAATCTAAGAATTATGACTTGTTTGAAAACACATTGTGCATTGCAACAATGAACTAGAAACTTCGATAAATGAAACTAGAATTTAATGGGGTTGAACAGAGTGCACTTGGAAGTAGAATGAAGTCACTGGAAGGTTGTGGAATGTCTCTAATTTTTTTTTGAATGTCCACTAGGACTCATTCACCATGCATGGCGAATCAGTCCTGCTTCTGCTAAAATCTTCCAGAAACCTGTTTCTAACTATCATGAGTTGAAATATGACAAAAAATATTTCCAAGCCTATAGGTGGGACTCATTCTCTAGGGATGGTGAATCATTCCACCTACAAAAATATAGAAAATTAGAGGAAGATTCTATGGAGTTAGATCTATACTTTTGCCTCCTATAGGTCTATGCTTCTGAAAATGTCAAATTTGGGTCTAAAAATGTTCTTTTATTGACATTTTGACTTAATGATGAATAAATTACTTGAGTGAATTTATAAATTTATTTCAATGATTCCTAAGCCTTCAAGAGACCTAAATATAGAAATAGAAAACACAAAAGACAGAGATATATTAAATGTTAGGGCATGGGGGTTTACCTTGGTCAAATCCCATTTAGGTAATTAAACCAAAATGATGAAACAAAAGAATGGAGCATGCAAACTAGAAGTTACTACCTTGTCATGATAATTTTATCTTGTAATTTTGCAACATAACATGAAGATTCAACCCTTGAATTCTTTAGGAAGCTAACCTGATGACTTCTGATGGAGAAACCTCAACTTGCTTGACTTGAAGTTAAAGACTGATGGATGAATATTAGAGAATTAATGCGGATTAAGTGGTTAGATGTAAAATGAGGATAAAAAAACCCTAGTTATAGTCAATTGTGTGTTAGTACCTGATTATACATCACAAGCCGACATGAAGTGAAAATAAACTTTAAATTTCACTTTTTCTCGCTCAAGGGTCAAAATGGAGGCCACAAAGGACACATTCACCAAACATGGCGAATGGGTCCCACCTAGATGGGACTCTTTCACCATACCTAGTGAATGGGTCTTACCTAGATGGGACTTATTCGCCATGCCTAGTGAATGAGTCCCATAGGGGCCATTTCGACACCTATGAAGCTAAGGAGATAGGAAATAAGGTTTAAAATGCTATCTTGTCAGGTTTTTGATCATTTAAAGCCTCATGATGCATAATATGGGTTAATTATGACATGTCAGTGATGATGTAAATGTTGAATAGGGCTTGGGACACATAAATCAATGTGAAAGTGTAATTAAATTCACTTTACAATACTAAGATTAGGTCCACCTAGCCTAGAAATGCACAAGAACCCATGTGAATGTGTAAAACACATTACAACACTAATTCTTCATTAAATTCACATTAAGAATCTTCTAGATTGATGTATAAATGTAATTTAATATGTTTTATAATGTTGAATTAGGGAGAAATAAGTTAATTAATTCTAAAAAAATGTGAAAGTCCTTTACAAGACTTTACAACATCTTTACAAGACATCATTAAAATCATGTTGTTTGATTTGCAAGGGTCCAAGACCTAGTGTGGACACATAAAATTCCTCACAACACTATATGAAGGCCTCATTAAGTCCATTTAGTCTCATGTCAAGTAGTGGGTCCAATTTTTGGTGGCACATTTAGCCCCCACTTTAGTGAGAGAAACTTGCTTCCTCACACTAAAGTAGCCATTCAAGAGAGATTCACATGTATGCCAAGCCCCCAAGATACAAGATCATACAAAGGAAAAGAAGAAAATGAGATGGAAAATATGTACTCACTATGGGGCCATGGAACTTTGGGTCATCCCTGGGGTGAGAAGACCAAAAACATAAAAAAAAAAGGAAAAGAGTATCATACACTAGTTGGCATGTACTCATAAAGAAACAATAAAGTGGATATGGGGAAAATTCATGCTGATAGTTGTGCTTCACACTCAACCATGCCA
Organism: Sequoia sempervirens; assembly: GCA_007258455.2. Lineage (NCBI taxonomy): Eukaryota > Viridiplantae > Streptophyta > Pinopsida > Cupressales > Cupressaceae > Sequoia > Sequoia sempervirens. The sequence continues at coordinate 158,402,221 of VDFB02058242.1, read as the reverse complement.
AAGCTATACCCTTTCAATAAATTTAACAAGGTGCCACAAAGGACAAGGAAATTCAAATGTTAAGTTTTAAACATTACAACACTATAGGCATGCAAGTTGTGTTATGCAAGGTGGCCAAGAAATGAAAAAGTGTAAAATGAAAAAATGTTATGTGAAAGATTATTCAAAGGAGTCTTGTTCAATTTATGTAAGGTCAGTCACATAGGGAACATTGTGTCTAATGTCTCCAAGAGAGGACCAGTCAAAGAATAGTATATTCACAACTTAGGGGATGTAGTGGATTGCATAAAACCACCAAGAGGAATGCAATATACTAAGATAGATCACATTTGTGAAGGACATCACACCCAATGTCATCCAAAAAGTGACAAATGCATCACATAAATGACAAGGCTTCACTAAGAATTTAAATGAAATAATGGTAATGTATTCCCCTCACTTTAAAGGAATTGCTACACATCGTTTTGTGAGCAATTACTTGAAAGTAGAGAAGAGGGAGAAAGCAAGACATGAGAGCTAACTTGGAAATATCTATGCGAAGTCATATGTTTCAAAGTTGAGCTACGTCATTCAAAGAAAGGAAGTATGTCACATGGAAGTCAATATTAACACATGTCATTCACATCTCAAGCTTGCTCTTATATGTTCATGAAAATTTAATGAGGAGTCAAAAGAGACAATGACAAGTAACATAGGGGAGAAGGATTTCTAACTCTTTTCCCCCACTTAGTGCAAGACAAAGGTGAGCCTAGAATGGATGATAGTATGCTGCTCCTTGCAATGGATGCAATACATGCAATAGTGAGAATAGATTTATCCTACAACTATTACATGGAAAGGAGCAGCAAGTAAGGTTATTTATGTGAATAAGAAAGAGTCTTTGAAGAGTCTTTCATGATAGTATTGATGTTGAGTAAAGGGTTGTTGATTTTGATTAAACAACAATAGCCAAGACCATGAGTCATGTACTGTGTGTTAAGCTCTATAGGGTTGCAGATACCTTTTTCTCAAGCACCACAACCCTTTCCATTATACCCAAGTTGTTTCATGAAGTCATACCATTTTCCATAAACCTTTTGGAATGTTTTGGAATTGGGTGGTTTTTCATTGTTGTGTTCATCAGGGAGTATTGTGGAGTGTGTGTTGTGGTCTAAAGTGGTTGAGGCAAATGATTTTGAAAAGTTATCCAAAGTTTGTGTTGTCATGATGGGTGTTTTTTCTTGTTGTTTGTCTGTCTTTTGTGAGAATATGTATTTTCCTATAAATGATGGTGTGAATTATAAGGATCCCCAATCATCACCAAAGAATTTAGATTTCCATTCCTGATCGTTATGTTCAATTGAAAGAGGATCTAGGTTGGATGTTGGAATCAATGTTGTGAGAGGACTTGAAGCTCCTTTTTCAAGGTTCAAGCAACTTTCAGGCTCGAGATCAACTTCAAGTTGATAATTTTTATTGTTATAGACATATTTCATTATAAAGTGAAGGGTTGAAGGAACTCTATTCATTTCATGAATCCATGGTATTCCTAGAAGAAGGTTATACAAAAGATCATAAGGCATACCATGAATAGGAATTTGCAAAGTAACCACCCCAACCATAATAGGAAAAGTGATTACACCAAGCACTTTCTTTGTTGTATTATCAAATCATTGAATAGAGATAGAATCAGGTATGATTTGTGATCTATCAACTTCTAAGTGATGAAGGAGACTCACACCACACACATTAAGAGAAGAACCATTGTTGATAAGAGTCCTTTTGATGCCTATCCATTTGTATTGAGCAATAATCATGAAAGCCTCACTTTCTTTTCGCAACTCCAAAGAAGGGAGCTTATGTTGATGAAAAGTAATGTCAAGATTAGTTTGATTTAGCTTATGAATTAAAGTTTCCATATCATTAGGAGTTGATCTAGAATGGATTGTTATTTGTTGTAAAGAATTTTTGAAGAGTGGTTTTGTAACTTGTTAATGTTTGAAGTAAATCCAAAAGGGAAAGTATTGCAGGAGTAATCTTTAATTGTTCAACAAGATCATACTCCTTTGTAGGTGGGTGATAATGAGGAGCACTAGGCAGATTAGGAAAAGTTAATGATAGTGGAATTATTTGTGGTGGTTTTGGGTTATTTCATGTGTTATATGTATGAGCAACAATATCATCGCTAGATTGTTGTGATACATTAGAGGGATGAAGGTGATGCAAGGGTGGGTAAAGGGTAAGTTTAGGATTATTGGAAGGATGAAATGGATGCAAAGGTGGGTAAAGTATCATTTTGGGTTGACTATTGGAAGGATGAAGAGGATGTGAAGGTGGGTAAAGGATAAGTTTAGGTTGAATATTGTTAACATCCCTTATCAAATGAGATTCTTCATTATCATTGAAGGGGATATTATCTTTGTCTTGAATCATAATATGCTCCCTAGAAGGAGAGTTGGTAGGAGAACAACAAACCTCATGTTCATGATAGTTAAGGTTTGGTTCATCTAAAATAATTTCATCACAAGTAAGGGAGTTATTAATGGTTGAATTTTTTTGTTCTATGATATTTTTCCACATGATATTCTCATGATTTTCATGGATAGGATCATGTAATATCGTATTATCATTTTCACTAATGGGAGATATATTAAGAGGGAAAAAGTTGATTGTTGTCCATAATCTCATTTTTGTGGTTTAAAGTATCTACCCTAGTGGGAGAGCTTTGAGAAAGGTGACAATCAAGAGAGGCATCACATGTCTAAGCTTCATCAAAAATAGGGGAGTCATGAAGGAGAGAATAACTAGGATTGGTATGGGTGTCAATGATTATATCTTCTTGTTCAAATAGAGCCTTCCAATTGTTAGAAATATTAGGAACAAGAGAAATAATGTTATAATTCTCAATCATTGGGATTCTTAATATCAACATATTCTCCTCACAAATGTGTTTGTTATGATCATTCATGAAAGTATTGTCACAAATAGGGTAACTGTTGGGAGATGAATCTATGGTCTCATCATTGTGTTGTGTTGTTAGATCATCATGATTAATTAGTGTGAAGTCCTATTATTTATTAGTGTCATGTCTAATAGGAGAGATAAAAGGAGAGAAACAACTCAGATGGACACAAATCTCATCAATTGGTTCTGCTAGTACTAAATTATTTGCTTCACAAGTGTAAGAGATAATAGGAGAAGAACAAATTTAAGTGTTATGATTATCCATGTTTTCTTTCACTAAACTAACCTCATCCACTAGAGGTGAACTAGGAGAGGGACCTATGATGAACAAAAAAAGGGGAAAGGACCTAAAATTCACATGCCTTTAACAAAATTTTCTTACAACATGTAATGATATCTAAAAAGAGAACATGCAAGATGATAACTATAGAATTTTATAATGAAAACATGATGTAATGATTAATCTAAAAACTTGAAAGGTAACAATGTGAAATAAAATATGCAAATTTAGAACAATGTTTCAGATTTCAAAGGTGATAATTGACTGATTATGAGATATAAGAAGATGGGAATGCAAACTTGAAAGTGAAACTATGAATGAAATGAGCTAATTAATGCTAAATTTCATTAAATGCATGCTACAAAAATGAAACTAACTAATATATACAGGTTAAGGCACCAAATAGATGCCTAAAAACAAGGTTCTAAATTCTGGAAAGTGTTGTTTCAAGGTTGAGAAGGGACTGATTAGCCCAAGGTGTCGAATGAGTCCCAATATGGACATTTTTCAATATTTTCAGATAATTTAGATTGATTTTTCAGAATTCTAAGAGCCAATACATAGACCTAAATGAAAAATGCAGAATTTTAGTAAATCTAAATGAATTTAGATGCAAAAAATGCAACATAAACATAGTTTTTAGGAATACAAGTTTTAAAACCTAGCATACAAACTAATGCAAATCCAAATGCAAAATGACTGTAAGATTAGATCAAGGATAAATGACTCCAAAATAAGATCAAAATTATTCTAAAATTTAGGTTCACCAAAATGTGACAAATTTAGGGAACCAAAAATGCTAGGCTCTCTCCCTAGGGTTTTCTGCCTACAAAGAGAGAGATTAGGGGTTCCTAAATTGCTTATGCACATTCAAATCAGGAGATGTGTGCAATTTTGTATGAGCTAAATGGAGTGATATAAGTGCTGATAAACCATGAAATTTATTAAACATGCATGTAAAATCTAAGAATTATGACTTTTTTGAAAACACATTGTGTATTGCAACAATGAACTAGAAACTTAGATAAATGAAAACATAATTCAATGGGGTTAAACAGAGTGCACCTAGAAGAAGAATGAAGTCACTAGAAGGTTTTGGAATGTCTCTAAAAATTATGTTAATTGCCACTGGGACTCATTCACAATGCATTGAAAATCAATCCCGCTTTTACTAAAATCTTTTAGAAACCTATTTTTGACTGCCAGGAGTTGAAATCTGACAAAACCTATTTTTCATGCCTACAATTGGGACTCATTTTGCAATGGTAGTGAATCAGTCCACCTATGGAAATCTAGAAAATCAGAGGAAGATTTTGTGGAGTTAGATCTGTACTTCTACCTCCTACAGGTCTTTGTTTCTGAAATTGTCAGATTCGGGTATGAAAATGTCCTTTTATTGATAGTTTGACTTGAATGATAAAGAAATGACTTGAGTTACTTTATAACTTGATCTCTGATGATTCCTAAGCCTTCAAGAGACCTAAATCTACAAATAGACAAGATAAAAGAGATATATATTGAATGTTAGGGCATGGGGGTTTTCCTTGGTCAAACATCATTTAGGTAATTAAAACAAAATGATAAAATAAAGGAATGAAGCATGAAAAATGGAAGTGATTAATTTGTCATGATGATTTTATTTTTTAATTCTACAACATAACATGAAGATTCGGCCCTTGAATGCTTTAGGAAGCTAACTTGATGACTTTTAATGGAGAAACCTCAACTTGCTTGACTTGAAGTGAAAGATTGATGGATGAATATTGAAGAATGAATGTGGATTAAGTGGTTAGATGTAAAATGAGGATAAAAACACTTATTTGTAGTCAATTGTGCATTACTACCTAATTATACATCACAAGCCGACATGAAGTGAAAATAAGCTTTAAATTTCACTTTTTCCCACTTAAGGGTAAAAATGAGGCCCACATAGGACTCATTCACCACACATGGTGAATGGGTCCCACTTGGATGGGACTCATTCACCATGCCTAGCAAATGGGTCCCACCTCAATGGGACTCACTCTCCATGCTTGGCGAATGGGTCCCACAGGGGCCATTCTGACACCTATGAAACTAAGGAGATATTAAATAAGGTTTAAAATGCTATCTTGTTGGGTGTTCAATAAATTAAATCCTTGAGATGAAAAATATAGGTTAATTAGGACATGTTAGTGATTATGTAAATGTTGAATATGGCTTGGGACACATAAATCAATGTGAAAATGTAATTAAATGCACTTTCCAACACTAAGATTAGGTACACAACCTAGAAATGCAACAAGAGCCCATGTGAATGTGTAAAACACATTATAACACTAGTTTTTCATTAAGTTCACATTAAGAATCTTCTAGATTGATTTAATAATGTAATTAAATATGTTTAATAATGTTGAATTAGGGAGAAATAAGTTAATTAAGTCTAGAAAAGCATGAAAGTCCTTTACAAAACATCATTAAAAGCATGATTTTTGATTTTCAAGGTTCTTAGACCTAGTGTGGACACATAAAATGCCTCACTTTACTCTCATGTCAAGCAGTGGGTCCAATTTTCAGTGACACACCTAGGAACATTGTTATCAACTTAGATCTTGTTTATTTTATGAAAAAACCCCTACTAGGATGAAAATTCCCTTCTTGGCATCTTATTCCCTCTAAGGGTTTTTGGATTTGAATCATATATTTTTTTTTTCTTTATGTTTCACTTTCAAGAACTTTGAAATCTCATCAGTAGGACCAATATGCCCTTACTGGTGTCTTAGTCCTTGTTCACTTTAACTTTCCAATTTTTATGGTTTCAAATTTATTTTTTGTGCTTATGTTTGTTGCTTTCAATTTTCTATTACATTTTTAGAATTGTTGTTAACTAAATTTCTTTCATTTCAAGTGTAATTGTAAGCATACGATATTTTTTTCACTGTAATTTCTTTTGTTTATCCCTTGCATGAGTTATACTACTTGTTTTCCTACTATTAATCTTGTGGTGAGACGAAGTGTGATACTCATGACATCCCATGATAAAGCACTCATTTTTAATCTTAGGTTGTGTAGCTCTCTTACTTCTAGTGTTGGTACTAGTTCACTAGGTATGGACTATACCTTTGATACCTCTTTTCCTATGCCTAATTTACCTACAAGTGTTATTCTAACTATTCAAACAATGGTTGCTTATATCTTTCACAAAAACATAATGAAAATGCATGAAGTCCTAGCCCATTTACAAGATAGCATGAGTACTAAAAACATTTCCAACATTGTTATACCTTCCATAGATAGTATTCATTGCATGATGGAATGTGATGAAGGACTAGAAGTTGTGTGTAACATAGGTCAAATATTTGGAAAAAATCTCCCTCCCACCACAAATGGTTCTCATGCTTCAAACAATGTGAAAATCCAAGGAGGAAATCAAGCTCCTCCCCCTTCAACTATAACCTCCATTCCCACCTATACTAATCCTAAAGTAACCATAACGATGCAACCAGCTAGCAATGTCCTTCCTACCTCGAGTATTTCCACTAGTGCTCCTTATACCTATGTGGCATCTAACCTTATATCTCCTCTCGTAAGCAATCCATTCATTGGTCCTTCTAACACATACACACCACCACTATATTCACCTCCATCTCAAACCACAAGAAATAACCCTATCATTAACCACCTCTTACAAATTCTTTCATCCATTCAACGTTAAGTTTCCATCATAAATCAAAATAAAAATGGTCCTCCTTTATACTATGTCAAAAACAACCCACTATCTTTGGAGATATTAAGAACTCCAATGCCACAAGGTATAGAGATCCCTAGATTTGAGAAATATGGAGGAAAGGGAGATCTTGAAAATCATTTTAATTCCTTTACTACTTTGTGCAGTGACTTTATCCCTAAGGAAAAACTTTTGGCTAATCTCTTTCCCTGATCCTTGAAAGATGTTTCCTTGGACTAGTTTTCTACATTACCAAATAATTCAATTTTTTCATTTAATGAACTTGTTGAAGCCTTTATAAACTATTTCCAAGTGCATATGGTTCCTGAAATGATATTAGTTGATTTGATGAGATGTAAGAAAAATAAGAGTGAAAAATTCATTTCCTTTATTTTACGTTACCAATCGCTTTATTCCAAAATTAGTGTGAAGATTCCTAATTCTCACCTTCAAAAGATGTTCATATAAAATTTATAAAACTATATACAAAACAAGCTTATCATGATGAAATTCCCTTTCTTCATGCACTTATGCACTACCCTTCAAGATTATTAGAATTACATAGGTAGTAATGAACAAAAAAAAACATCTACCCATCCTGAAAAAGACCGAATCTTCAAACCAAAATACCTACCAGCCTTTCAGATGAAAAAATAAAAGTTTCCTTCAACAAAATTCTACCTCCCAACCTACCCAACAAGTTAATATCCAAGTAGTTGTTATAAAGAAGAGTAATCCTTATATCTTTGGGGATCCACAAAGATAATTGACACCCTTACCTGACACACTTTAAAACATTATGACTCAGTTAATAAACAAAAACATGCTTACCTTACCTCTTGTTTGACCTCTTGACCCTAGCAAGCCATTACCTCTAAGCTTTAGACACAATTCTTATTGTTCTTATCACCAAAAAAAATGACATGATATATAAAATTACAAGCATCTTCACATCTTGTGCAAGACCTCATTAATTTTAATCGTATCCAAATTGGAAGTGTAAATGAACAAAGTAATAAATCTATAGCTCCTCCTAATCAAAACTTGCTAATCTTTACTAATCCCATGCCCAACCATAATATTTCATTTGTTAATGCTAGTGAAACTAAGCTTGATTGATGAAAGTTGACATGGATGATAATAACAAGAGAAATAATCAACAAAATCCTATGGATACTAATGACCAAATTCCTTTTAGTATAACAATAGGAGTGCTTTACATCAATCATCGTAAATAGCAAACCAAAATTCCTATTGACATTACTTTCTCTTTAGAAGTAACAATAAAAAATGCACCAGATGGTCCTCTTTAAATAGCTAGAAGAATCAATTATAGGCCCACCCTTGGGATTTTAATTGAACCTATTTATGGAGAGAATGTGATCATAGAAGAACTCTTATATGTGCATGAAATTACTCAAGATAGATATGATAAACTAAAAGATTGGATTAAAATGCATTATGGTTTTCCTTGTGCTATGATGGGATCGATCACACTCCCTTTACAAGTAGGACCAAAGAGATTAAATGTATCATTTTGTATCATCTCTATTTCAGAACAATTTTATGTGAAGTTAGGCAAGAAATGGTTTCACTCCATGAACTTCATCACATCTTTTGACATCCATAAATGCTCAAAGTTTCCAATTAGCAATGAAATATTCACTGTGAATCATAGTGGCTTTAGACCTCCATCTTCTCATGAAAATTTTTCCTTAGACTATTTTTGGCCTGAGCCCATGGAACCTATAAGACCCAGTGAGGAATTTTCCTATCCTACCAAAAGTTCAAAGAAAAATTCCTAGCCAAGTTATCTGTTGAAAATTTTCCTCCACCTATGATCAAAAAGTCCCCCCCTTTAAGAAAATAATATTGAACTTAAGGCCATTTTGACTAACCAAGAGCCATCCATAATAAATCCTTTTCCTATTTCCTACAAAAGGCCAAGAGATAACCAAACAAGTCCTAAGCCACCTCCTAAGAAAATTTATAAAGCCAAAGAGAAAGTGGTTGAACAATCTTCCATTATTTCTTTCATTCTTTCCTCACAAGAAGAAAACAAACTTATGGTGGAAAAACTCAATCCTAAAAAAGTGCAACTTGAAAACCATATGTAATAAAAGGAACTGAAATGCTAGAGCATCGATGTAAACATTGTGCTATTGTTTGAAATATGAATGGAGAAAACAACATATAAAATAAAAATTAGAACTTGACAAAAGCAATAAATGATGATCCTCCTCCTTACCAAAACCAATAGATCTAATGCCTCCAACGCAAAAAGGACCAATACCTTCTATGGATATTATCTTTCATCCTCATGTTGTGGTTTACATGGGTGATGATGAAGAAATAACTAAAATTGATGAGCAAGTGCATAATGAATTGAATTTTCTATTTTCCTCTTATATGAGCTTAAACGATAATAATTGTGATGATCCTCCTAAACTGAGATACACCATGTGTTAAACCAAATGATTCTCCTATTAAAACACTTGATGTTTTCCCTCTCTCTAGTGATTTGCATTTTGTATATATTAAACAAGACTAGGATGTGGATGACCTGCTACGTGGTTGGCTTGTATGTGCTTTACTAGTATTTTTTCTTTCCATTTTTAGTTTCTTTTGTGTAATTGCATGTGTGCAATGTGATCCCCTATTTTGTTTGATGTTTCCTCTCTCTATGCATTCCTCTATTTGTACCTTCATTCTTCTATATGTCATAATATTTTTTTCCTTTTTTTTCGTCATTACCTTTCCTTATCATTTATCCCTTTTCCTTTTTTTCCATCATTACCTTTCCTTTTCATTTATCCTTTCATTTTGTCTTGTGTTTCCCTTTTGGGGATGACGCAAGACTTCAAGACACCTTATGTCTCTTCCATGTTCAACCAAAATATTTTTCATTATCTTTTCTTTTCCTTTCATTTTTTTCTTATGATTTCCTTTTGGGGATGATGGAAGGTGTCGAGACACGCTATGTCTCTTCCATGTTGACCCAATTTTTTTTTCATTATTTTCTCTTTTCCTTTCATTTTTTTCTTGTGTTTTCCATTAGGGGATGATGCAAGGCATCAAGAAACCCTATAAAGCTATATATGTATGTGTGTGTGTATCACGTATATACATGGAGTATCAAAATTATTGCTTCAAAAGATCAGAAAAACAAAAAGAGTGGGTCGAGTTGTAGATAAGAGTAGCCATTCAATCATTATGGGATGCCTCATCTATTAGGGCTGAACACCCTATGTAGGCAAGTTTCCAGTGAAATTCAATGTCACAAATATGGAGGTCAGTGAGGAAAGGCTAGTGTGGAGCTAGTTCCCCATATTCCAGGAATTCACAAAAATTATCCATGGAAGGGATTTCGATGGTTGGGTGTGCAACAGACAAAATAGTATCCATATTCTCCAAATATTCAGACCTTACTATCAAATTGGTAGCTGAGCAAACATCTTCAAAAGGAAGTTGAATATCCAGAAGTAATGCTATAAAGTGAGAGGCCATGTTAGAAAAGAAACATAAGTAGTGGCTAGATTCTACATACTTTTCCCCTAGGACTAAGAACAAATTTGGTATAGTGAAATTGGAAGTATGAATAAAGAAAACCTTTTCAAGCCTTTGTGGTGTGATAATTCCTAAGAAATTTTTTTGGAAGTGAGAGCAGGCAAAGCCAATTTGAGTATCCATAACCTTGAAGCAAGCAAGAATGAGTAGAGCAAGAAATGTAGAATAAAAAGAAAACTAAGTAAAAGTGTGAAGAATTCAAGAAGAAGTGCAAAATTTATAGAAATTCATGAGGAAGTTTCGGTATATATTTTCCTCGAGTGAAGTCTTGGAAATCATAAGGTGGCAATTGGATAATTTTCTTCAAAGTGGAATGTTAAATAAAATTTATTATTTACACATAGATGGTGATAAATTGCTTCAAATTTGATCAACATGAAGATTGTGAATGAATCAAGTTGAAGATTTCAATGTTAATAGTGGTCATTTCATGTTTATTGAAGTCATATTAATTATGGACGTGCTTATGTGTGCAAAGTAGAAAAGAAAATGAAGCTAGTAAGGCAACACACATCATCACCTAGGTAATTTGAAAGAAGTAATACATGTGAGTTGAGGCGTGAAAATTTAATGCAGAATAATGTGATCGTGTTTCAATGTCATCATGATATTTCTGATTCCTTAATGTGGTCCAACATAGTCAATTTGAAAGTGCTAGCTGAGTATTTATCAATTTCCATTGAATTTAATCAAAAGGGTGGTGACTAATGGTTCTAAACTTAGATTTAAATTTGGTGATTAAATTTTTCATTGCTAAATTTTAATTTATTCATATTTTCTAACACATAGCAAGTTGTCGTTAGCTAGGATTTGGCATAAAGTGGTAAAATTTAGCCAAAAATATGCAACAACAAGAAATTAATAAATGAATTTTTGGGAAGTAGTGAATTGATTAAGGGATTTTCATTGAATGAAAAATAAAAAAGTACCTTCACTACCACTATAATTCCAAACCTAATAGCGGGCTTCATTGCTTGCAAGTTGAAAAATGAGCTATTATTCAAATATCAAAAGAGAAAAATGAGTTATCATTGCAATATCTATAAAAAAAGTGAACCCTTTAGGCTATTCAAATATCTCTACCGAGGCTATGGATGCTTGACTTGTAGTAGAGCTATAATTGGGGGGAATTATAGAGATAACCTTATCGGGGCTATGGACGCTTGACTGGAAGCAAGGATCTATCCTTGGTTGGATTTGGAGGATTACCAAATTATGTAGTTCAATGTCAATGAACTAATTCTTTTCACTGAATTCCAAAAACTCGAATATTCAGAGCACACATGGATGTATTCAGGGGAGTTTTACTTTTTTATGCTAGAATCTAGGTAAAGGTAAAATTTATTGTTTTAAAATATGCATAAAATATAATTTACAACTAGTGATTTAATTCCTTTGTTTTGGTTTGAATTTGGTTTTATTGGTTTCTTGATGTGTGGTCTCACAACACACCCCAAGACTATAAGACTTGGAGACCCAATTGAAAAAAAAATAACTCTTATGGTAGGAGCTAGCAAGTTGAAAAGATCATTGAAACTGAAGAGCAAAGAAAAATCTTTAATAAAATAGTACTTTGTAATGTAGTGTTATCGGTACTAGATACCGGGAACTAAGAATGTTTGAAAAAGGAAAAAAGTAATGTAAATGTGAGAAAAATGTTCCAGTTTGATAGTTGAGGTCTGGTAAGATGGAAATTTTGGTAAAATCAAAGTTCGGGGAAAATTCATGTGTAAAGTTCATTACCGGGCACCGGGTAATAGGTAGCGATCTAAAATGAAGTTTTAAAATATTAAGGTTATCCAATGATTCTGATAGTTTGGTACCCTAGTATATAAAAGATAATCATGCAATGATTTGTAATATGCTAGAAAGCATGTTATTAATGAGAAATTTATGTGATAACAATTGAATGATGGTTTTATTTACATGAGATGTTTCTAAATGTTTTCATTTTAAAGGGAATTAATGAGTGGAATTTGTGATTGTAGGAGATGTAGAGTTTAGGTATGGATGGTCAGGAAAATAAAATTTGTAGATAGATCTGATGGTGTTGTTAAGTTTAACAATACACTTTAAAATTTCATGTTGGAATAGAGTTTGTTGCAAAGATACACAAGATACTAGGAAACCATGACTCTGTAATTTAAGCATGTGAAAAAGTAGTGTATTCATTTCAAACTAAGGATGAACCTTAATGTAGGAATAGAAATTCCACTTGATCATTATAAATATATGGGAATTTCCTACATTTTTTTTGAGAAAATTTGTTTTATTCCAAGAAGGAACCCTGAAAATAAAAGGATAAAAAATCAAAGTGCTTCAACGTGTGATTGAGGTTGACCTTTGTTGACTTCGGTTGCAATTCTCTTATTAGTCATGACATTCCATGTGCCTTGATGTGATTTGACCTTTGAATTTCATCTCATGTATTTGTCTTATCCTATATGTTCCTTACTTTTATAAAAGGCCAAAGGATACTCTCTTTTAGGTTAAGTTCAAAATTTGTGGACGTGGGAAGAGACAAAAATTCTCTAAGTTTTGATCTTTTTCTTGTTTTCTAAATAATTCTAGTCTAAAAACTTGTATGCACATAGATATTAATGAATATTAGAGCCAATTTCATAGCTACCTATATCATGAATCTTTGTAGCTAGTTTTGTTAGTTGAGCCAAAAAAGATTGTGTTGTGTCATTTAAAGGTGCATACAAAACCTACTTGGTGTCTAAACTAAAAACCCTCTCTTTAAAAGCTCACACCATTTTATATGTATCTTTGAAGCAATCAGGTGAAGTATAAAGTAGTTTTATTTGATTTGGTTAATTCTTTAGGAAATGCATGGACAATAACCAGGAGAAATTTTAATTTTTAGTATTTTTTATGCTTTATTTTGGAATAGATGTTTAAATTCTAGAAACTATTTCAAAAATTAGATGAATGAATGGAAATTTATTGAAAATATTTTGTTTTCTATAAAATTTTTGAATGCATAAAGCTAAATCTAGATAATTCATAGAAAAATTATTGATGTTCATTAAGTATTATTTCAAATCTTTTGATTTCATGATATTATTTAATGATCTAACTGAAAATTTAGTTTCTAATACATATGATTTCAAACAACCATATTCCATTTTAGATTAACAACAATATCACATTATACCCTAAAGTGAACCTATTACTATCAAGTCTTGACTATCAAAGACTTGGGATTGAATTAAGCCAACATTTATCGTATCATACAGATCTCCTTGGGTTGCCTATGGTTAAGTATTTCAAGAAGGATAGGCTCTTCATGATTTTTCTATGAATAATTTATTCACCCTATTGTTGCAAGTAACATCGTCATCAATAGGAGTTGGTGCTTGAAGGAGGGCCATATATTGAAATTTTTATTAATCATTAGTTTGAGGAGAATGCTTGTAAAGTGAAAATTTAGTGCAAGTTGGTATTTGAATATGGAAGCTAAGAAACTTTGGAATTTTTTTAACCAGATATTACATCCTTTGAGTTGATTCACCTATGGTGTAGGAGTTTAGGTGAACTCCTCAATCACCTAAAAATCACCTACAAGACAAAATAACTTCCACAAGAGAGAAATGGCAGAAATATCATGCTATCATTAAGAAGCAAGAATGCCAAATTGAATATGAGATAATTACAAATGTACAAAATGCCTTGAATATATAGGCATGAGAATGCGTAAGATGTTTCCAAGTGTTAAAATCACACTACATGTGACAACTTCTGAACCCTATCTAGGAAATGATAAAAAGGATAGAGATAAGTTCTAGAAGGACAAGTCATCTTCTAGAAGGAATCTTATCTCCTACAAACAAGGAAGGGGGAATTACCCCATTATTAAATGATTTATCTAATTATGCAACCTAGGACTTAAAAAATTAAATTCAAGGCCTAAGTTAACTTATGCTAGTGTAATAAATAATTAATTACACCAAGCCTTTCCCCCATAAGTGCAACTTAGGGAGAAGAAAATTATTATGCAAAGATGAGTCTCGACAACAAGGCCTGATGAGGTACTCATTTGCAAATGCAATGAAAGAGAAAGAGGAGAAAACCCACTGGCAAAAACCACCCTCAATGGGATGACCTACTACAGAGAAGCTCTAAAAAAAATCTGATGGAGTAAGACTAGAATCCTTAATCAGACAAGAAAGGAAAGACACCTCTATTTACAAGAAACCATAGTGGAATCATACTAATGCAACAATAGACCTGGTGCCAAAGAATGCTAGAAAACTCACATACTAGATCAACCCTAGAATCTATGAAGCAACAAGAGATGAAAAAGATGCACATCATAAGAGGAAATGATATGATGATAGAATCTAGAAGCTATATATCTCGATGTCGATGCCAAACTATGACTAAAATTGCTCCATGGGAACAAGTACCATAAAGATTCTAGAACATTAACCATAAAATGAATTTCCCTCAAACTGAGATGGATGTGACCCAATGTGGATCAATGACCATAGGCTCTCAATCTAAAGTGTGAACTAATGTGAACCAAAATGTGTCCAACTATGAGCAAGATGAGGCCAAAAGAAATAATAGAATCTAGATACAACTCATGTGAGTTGTCATCAATATGAATATGAGATCAAAGTGCATGCAATGCAACTACACTCTAATCAATTTACTATGCAAGAATCCCCCCAATTGAACTTTATATCAGTTCATTTATTACAATACCCCATGATTGTAAAAGGAGAACATGCATAAACTAAAAAGAAAATGCAAACCTAGTGCATGCACAAACCAATTTTCACATCTACCTCCATGATAAAAAATAACCTCAAATTTGTGTAGATGACAAAATTTGAAAAAATGGCCAGCACCACTATAAAGTGCTCAAAACTAGCTTTTCATCAATATTTCATTTGTGAAAATTTGACACCATAGACAAAAGTTATAGATTTAAAAAAAAAAACTGAATTTAGCTTGCAGGAAACAAGTTTTCTAGAAATAAAAGTTTACTTTTGATTTGATTTCTAAAAAAATTGTTCACAATGAGTAGAAAAATATAGAAACCCAAATATATTTTGGAGCTAAAAGAAAAACCCAAAAATCATTTTTTGATCCAGCAAGTAGAAATTGAAAAAAAATAAAAATTTAACCTTCAACTAGGAGAAAAATGTCACGTGCCAGTTTTTGTACAGCCTTTTTCTTCAGATCTGTGCAAGATATCAAAAGTCTAAAAGATACCTAGTTCAGATTTTAACCCTGGCTACAAAACCTAGAAATTGTTTTTCCTGCAACTGAGTGGAAGCTAGATTTCTAAAGCAAAAAGTGAAAAACAACTTTAATAAAAAGGTTTCTTGCATCCAACAAAACTTTCATGTCAAGATTGATTCCTCATATCCAGGAAGAAGTCTGCAGTACTGAAGCTCTGATACCATGTAGGAGTTTAGGTGAACTCCTCAAACATCCCAGAATCACCTACAAGACAAAATAACTTCCAGGAGAGAGAAATGGCAGAAATATCATGCTATCATTAAGATGCAAGAATGCCCAATTGAATATGAGATAATTACAAATTACAAAATTCCTTGAATATATAGGCATGAGTGAAAACCTAAAATGCATAAGAAGTTTCCAAGTGTTAAAATCACACTACATGTGCCAACATGTGAACCTTATCTAAGAAATGATAAAAAAAATAGAGATAAGTTCTAGAAGGACAACTCATCTTCTAGAAGGAATCTTATCTCCTACAAACAAGGAAGGGGGAATTACCCCATTATTAAATGATTTATCTAATTATGCAACTTAGGACTAAAAAATGAAATGCAAGACCTAAGTTAACTTATGCTAGTGTAATAAATAATTAATTACACCAACATTTGGTAGAGTCTCCAAGTGTAGAATTCATGATACAATTGATCACGATGAGGTTGATTTTGAAATATTTTTAACTAGGGTATGTTTGGCTATATGTAAAGTGATTTCATTAACAAAAGAAGTTCTAATTTCTATAAGAAAGGAACTATTAATGAGAAATAAGTTCAACCCTAGTGGAATTGGAAATATTAAAAAAATAGCTTGTACACCAAAACGGTTTGACAACTAAAATTATTATAAAGAAAACCCTAACGTTTTTGTAGGAAACAAGGTGAGAATGCTGAGATTTAGAGACATGGCATTAGAAATGAGGAAAAGATATTGATGAGTCATCATTCTCCTTATATGTGGAAAACACAAGTGAAGAGGAGTGGGAAAAATGAGTCGGAGACACGTGTATTTTACTCCAAGTTGAAAATTCACAAGTTAAAAAAGGAAATTTTATTGATTTTATGCAACACACAAAGTATCAAAATTTTAATTTTTCTCTCTCTAATAACATTAGAAATTGTGGTATATCTTGGTCTAACAAAGTGAAAAGTGAAGATAGGACCAAAGACATGAAGATTTTTAGAGGAGAAGAAAGTCAAGAAATGGACAAAACCATTCATGGAAATTAATAGAGTAAAGAAACAAACCATGAACTAGGGCTAAAAGAAGGTAGAGTATGGTCACATCAGATGAAGTGTGTGAAATCAACCTTTAATGAGGTCATTTTCATACATATGATCCAAGTTATTAGTAAGTATGCTTTTTAATTTATGATTATTAAACACAAAAAATTTAGAAGAATTCATTGTTACAATAGAACTTTTGAAAGTTCTTTGAATGAATTTAAGGATAAATTTGCTCTAATACGTAGCAAAAAAAAAATGGAAATACTCATTGAAATAAAAATAAGTATTTGTTAGGGCTAATCATTTATTAAATTAGAAATTTGGTTAGTTAGGGTTAGTTTTATTTTCATAGGGTTTGTTTTGTTTTGTTTTTTTTACTTCATTGTCACTTTTCTTTCTTTCCTTTTTTATTTTTCTTTTGTTTGGCCTTTGCATTAGAAATTTTTGTTTAACTTATCTTACACATGAGAGTTAATTCAAATATTTGTAAAATTGTTGTGTGAAATGTAAAATGATAAAACCATGCATAGTAAATACATGCTTTAAGATGTACTACAAAGCTATATATATCTGTATATCACGTATATACATGGAGTATCAAAATTCTTGCTTCAAAAGATCAAAAATTCAAAAATAGTGAGTCGAGTTGCAAATAGTAGTAGACATTCAGTCGATATGGGATGCCTCATCTATTAGGGCCAAATACCTTATGTAGGTGAGTTCGCGGTGAAATTAAATCTCATGAATATGGAGGTCAGTGAGGAAATGCTAGAGTGGAATGACTTCTTGGGTATGTGTGGGATCATCATGGAAAAAAAAGGCCCTTAAGTGGCAAAAAATTTAGAAAAATCAAAGTTAGGCAACTTGACGTAAAAATTTGAATAAGTTATCTATATTATTTTAAAAATATGTAAGAATTGAATCTTTAGCAAATTGAATTTAGTTTCTAAAATACTAGGTTTATTTGAAAATAAATAAATCTATTTGGTGAAATTTTTAAATTTGAGGGAAAAAGTAAGAAGTAGGTGTCTATCTAACCACCCTAACCACAATAAAATGATAATATTTTTTTTATAAGATTTTAGATATAAGTAGAGGACTCATGTCTCGATGTGATGCATATTTTGTTGTAATATTTTTCCAAGTAAATAATTAATTATGATTTTTTATTAATTTTTTAAAAAAATATAAAAGCCTGTATGTCTGACCGCCTTAACTTTGTCAAAACTTCATGAAATTTATTATTATTATTTTTAATCCTATAGTATGCAAAGCATAGAGTGTGATACATCTTTTGGATTCAAAAAATTTGATACTATTTGAAAGCTATAGATATTTTTCAATTAGGACTTTACTTGTAATTCAAATAGAAAATGAATAATAATTATTTATTAAATTCAAAGTAAAGCATAATTTATATTGGTGGAAAGCTGAAAATATCCTTTAAAAACCCTTTTCGTTTCATCAATTTTGGGTAAAAAAAATCGTCGACCACATGGGCCATCATATCACTTACATATCGCCACTTTTTGGCCCATCATGATCCTACACATACCCTCCTCATGTTACAAGAATCAAGGAATATAATCTATGGAAGATATTCTAATGGTTGGGTGTGGAATAGACAAAATAGTATCTAGATTCTCCAAATATTCAAACCTTACTATTAGATTGGAAGTCAAGCAAACATCTTCAACATGAAGCCCAATATCTAGAAGTGACACTACAAAGTGAGAAGCCAAGTTGATATAGAAATGGAAGTAGTAGTTGGATTCTACATAGTTTTCCCCAAGGACTAAGCACAAATTTTTTATAGTAAAACTTGAAGTTCGAATGAAGAAAACCTTTCAATCCTTTGTAGTGTGATACTTCTTAAGAAAACATTCTAGCGGTGAGAGCAGGCCAAGAAAATTGAAGTATCCATAACTTGGAAGCAAGCAAGAATGAGTAGAGCAAGAAATGAAGAATAACAAGAAAACTAAGTAAAAGTGTCAAGAATTTGAGAACAAGTGTATAATATATTGAAATTTGTGAGGAAGTTGTGGTACATAGTTTCCTCGAGTGACGTCTTGGAAACTGTAAGTAAGATGGAAACTAGATTATTGTCTTCAAAGTGGAATGTTAAATCAAATTAATTCTTCACACATAGTTGGTAATAAATTGTTTCAAATTAGATAAGTACAAAGATTGTGAATCATGCAAGTTGAAGATTTTGAAGTTAATAGTTGTCATTTCATATTTTTTAAGTTGTATTAATTATGGATGTGCTTATATGTGTGAAGTAGAAAGGAAAATGAAGTCGGTAAGGTAGCACATGTCATCACATGGGTAATTTGAAGAAGTAATACATACGAGTTGAGGCATGTTAATTTAATGCAGAATAATGTGATTGTGTTTCAATGTCATCATGACATTTTTAATTCATTCATGTGGTACAGCGCCATCAAATCAAAAGTGCTAGCCAAGTATTTAGAAGTTTCCATAAAATTTAATTGGAACAATGGTGACTAATGGTTCTAAAGTTAGATTTAAATTTGGTGATTAAATTTTTCATTGCTAAGTTTTAATTTATGCATATTTTCTAACACATAGCAAGTTGTAGTTAGCTAGGATTTGGCATAAAGTGTTAAAATTTAGCCAGAAATATGCACCAATAGGAAATTATTAAATAATTTTTTGGGAAGTCATGAATTGATGAAGGTATTTTCATTGAATGAAAAATAAAAAGGTAACTTTCACTACCACTTTAATTCCAAACCTAATAGTGGGCTTCATTTCTTGCAAATTGAAAAATGAGCTACTATTGAAATATCAAAAGAGAAAAATGAGCTATCATTGCAATATATATATATATATATATATATATATATATATATTAAAAAAAACTAAAAACAAAAAAAAAATCAACTCTTTAGGCTATCGAAATGTCTCTACCAAGGCTATAGATGTTTGGCTCGTAGTAGAGCTATGTTTGAGGGGAATTACAAAACTAATATTGTTGGGACTATGGATGATTGACTAGCATCAAGGTTGCATCCCTAGTTGGCTTTGGAGGATTACCAAATCATTTAGTTCAATGTTAATGAACTGATTCTTTTCACTAAATTCTGAAAACTAGAATTAATCAGAGCACACATGGATTTTCTCAATGATTTTTACATGTTTATGCTAGAATCTAGGTAAAGGTAAAAGTTATTATTTTAAAATATGCATAAATTATAATTTACAACTCGTGATTTAATACCAAGTTTTTGCATAAATTTTGTTTTTTGGGTTGCAAGTTGTTGTGTGGTCTCACAAAACATCCCAAGACTATAATACTTGGGGACCCAAGTGAAAGAAAAACTAACTCTTATGGCAAGAGCTAGCTAGTCGAAAAGATCACTAGAAGTGAAGAGCAAAGATAAATCTTTCATAAAAGATTACTTTGTAATGTAGTGTTATGGGTATTGGATATTGGGAATTGGGAATGTTTGAAAAAGGAAAAAGGTAATGCAAATGTGATTAGAATATTCTAGTTCAATATTTGAGCTCCGTTAAGATGTAAGTTCCGGTAAAACCAAAGTCTAGGGAAAATTTAGGGGTAAAGCTGAATACCGAGTATCAGGTATAGGGTAGCAATGTAAAGTGAAGTTTTAAAATTTTAAGGTTATCCAATGAGTCTGATAGTTTGACAACCCAATATATAAAAGATAATCATGAAAGGATTTGCAATATGCAAGAAAGTGTGTTATTTATGATAAATTTATGTGATGACAATTGAATGATGGTTTTATTTACATGAGATGTTTATAAATGTTTTTTTTTTTTTAAATGGATTTAATGAGTAGAATTTTTCATTGAAGGAGATGAAGAGTTTGGGTATGGACGGTCAGGAAAATCAAATTTGTAGACAAATCCGACTATTTTTCTAGGTTCAAAAATTTACTTTAAAAGCTCATGTTGGAATAGAGTACTTTGCAAAGATACACAAGATATTGGGAAACTAGAACTCTGGAGTTTAAGCATGAGGAAAATAAGTGTATCCATTTCAGGGCTTGCTCATTCCTAGAATATTTAAACTAAGGATGAACTTGAATGTAGGAATAGAAAGTCCACCTGATCATTCTGAATATATGGGAAGTTCCTACATTTTGTTTGAGTGGATTTGTTTGGTTCCTAGAAGGAACCCTGAAAGTAAAAGGATAAATAAACCATAAGTTCTTTAATGTGTGATTGAGATTGACTTTTGTTGACTTTAGTTGTAATTCTCTTACTAGTCACTAAATTCCATGTGCCTTGATGTGATTCATTCCTTGGAATTCCTCTCATATATTTGTCTTATCATATCTAATCCTTACTTCTATAAAAGGCCAAAGGATACGCTTTTTTAAGTTAAGTTCATAATTTGTGGATGAGGGAAGAGCCAAAACTTCTCTAAGTTTTATTCTTTCTTCTTGTTTTCTGAATCATTCCAGTCTAGAAACTTGTATGCGCATATATATTAATCAATATTAGAGCCAATTTGATAGCAACCTATCTCATGAATCCTTGTAGCTAGTTTTGTTAATTTAGTTGAACAAGATTGTGTGTTGCACCATTTAAGGGTGCATAGAAAACCTACTTAGTTTCCAAAATAAAACCCCTCTCTTTAAAAGCTCACGCCATTTTTTATGTAGTTGTGAAGCAATTAGGTGAAGTACAAAGTGGTTTGCTTTGATTTGATTAATTTTTGAGGCATGCATAGAGAATAACAGGAGAAATTTTAATTTTCAATATTTTTTAAGCTTTATTTTAGAATGGATGTTTAAATTCTGGAAAATGTTTCAAAAAATAGATGAATGAACTTGGAAATTTATTGAAAATCTTTCATTTTCTATGAAATTGTTGAATGCTTAAAGCTAAATCTACTTAACTAATTGAAAAATTGTTGATGTTAATGAATTATTATTTTAAATCTTTCAATTTAATGATATTATTTTATGATCTAACTAAAAATTCATTGTTTAATACATATGATTTCAAACAACCATATTCCCTTTGAGATTAACAAGAATATCACATCATACTCGGAAGTGAACCTAGTACTATCAAGACCTGACTACTAGAGACTTGGGAGTGAACTAATCCAACCTTTATCATATCATATAGATCCCCTTGGGTTCCCTTTGGTTATGTCTTTGAAGAAGGATAAGCTCTATGCTATTTGTCTATGAAGAACTTATTCACCCTGTTGTTGGGAGTAACATCATCATCAACAAGTTTGATGCAAGTTCATCCTCTCACAAAAGTGTGGGATAAATTTAGTGTAGGAAAATGCATACCCTTGGATTTTCACACTTGTTTGGGCTTGGATTTCTTTATTTATCTTTATTTATGTCTTTGAACCAAAGATTTTTGGCACCACAAGACTCTCTAACTCTTCTAGGATTTTGCACCTAAAAGGAGAGATGTAGGCCAAAGATGCTAGATAGGTTCACTCAAATTATGCAATATATGGTGTTACTTGAACTAAATGGAATGAACTAAGTGCAATTAGGTGACCTATATGATTGATTATGTGTGCAAAACCTAAGATTTATGTTATGTTATAAAAAAAAGTCTTGTTTGAAAATAATGAATTATGAATGAACAAATGCAAAACAAGACAAAAAGAGACTGAACTAGAGTGCACCTGGGAAAATATTGGTGAATTTAGAATCTTCTAACTACTATCTGGAATCATAGAAAATAAACAGTGGGACTCATTCACCACTAATGGCGAATCAGTCCTAGTTCTGATGAAAATTGTCAGAAATAGGTTTCTAAGTGTTGCAATCTAGAGTCTAACAAAACCTAGTTTTCCAGCCTTAAGGTGGGACTCATTCGCCACTAATCGTGAATCAGTACTCTCCAAAAATTATGAGAAATCAGGGGACAATTCTATAGCACCAAATATGAGGTTGTCTACTTGTCAGGTTGTCGAAGTCAAATTTGTAGAAAACGGACAAAATGCCCAAGCTTGAAATATGATGTTGAATTGATGACCACTTTTCAACACCTAAATAATTTTCAAATCTACATAAAAAAGTCTACAAAAACACATGCAAGAGGGGGGAAATGGTTAAGGGTTAGGTTATAAGGATTTTCCTTGGCCAAATCCCACTTTGGTAATCAAACCCTTAATGAAAAAATGGAATGGAAGAGATTGATAAACAAATAACATGCAAATTCTATCCACTTACAAAATCCTTGTTGAAGAAAATTTGAAGATATGTCAATGGTTTCTCTTGAATGCTTGATTGATGCTTAATTATACGATGCAAAGTGCTCAAATTCTAGTTGAATTCTTGAATGAGTTAGAATATTGTAGGAGATGTAAAATGAGGTGAAAAACACTTATTTATACATTCTTGTGCCTTAGTAACCCATTGATACCTCATCATAGGAAGACATCAAGTAATTTTGAATAAAAAATTGAAAGGAAATTTGAAATATTTTGATTTTAGACCCAAGAGGGACTCATTCACCACCCATGGCAAATAGATCCCACCTTAGGATTGAATGTTGGTGTTAGGAATTAAGTCACATTTAATGCTATTTGTTAGGTTTATATTAAAAAATGCACTTAATTAAACCTTATAAGGGCATAAAGGGGTAAAATAAAGCATAAGATAGGGGTAAATAGTGAAATTAAGCCTAAGAAAGCATGAAATCTTGTTACAAGACTTTACAACACTTCAAAATAGGACTTGATAAGTAATGAAAAGGTGAATTTTGGGTGAATTATAATCAGTAGAGTCTAGAATAGTGTAGAAATGTCTTACAACACCTTCACAAGATGCCACTATTTAAATTTTAAGGATCTAATGTGAATGTTTAAGCCTCATTATATGAATAAATCAAAGTAAGATAGATCAAAAAGCATGAAGAAAGGTGTAAAAGACCATGAAAATGACTAGGGGCCATTTTTCTACCACACATTTCACCCCAAGTTTAGTGAGAGGATGAACTTGTTTCAATCTCACACTAAAGTATCCATGCATATCAAGATAGAAGTTCAAAATGTACTCATGTGAGCAAGATGAAATGACAATGATCAAGAGGGATGATCAAGCCCCCAAGTTGAAGATCCCATGGCAAACTAAACATAAGAAAAAAGGAACAGAAATGTTGAAATGAAAGAATAGAATGAAGCTTCGATCATTTGTCCAACTAGTTATGGATTAGATCTAGGCTAATTGTTAAAAAGAGAGAATGTATACTCACTCTAGGGTGATAGAACTCATGGCAGTTCACTAGGTGAGAAGACCCAAAAAGGTGAAGTACATACGCTAGTTTTCAGGCACTCACAAACACAAAGGTGGCTATGGGGAAAGTCATGCCACTGGATGGGCTTCCCGCTCAACCATATTAAATTTATACCTCCTGATAACTTTAGCAAGGCACCACAAGAGAAAATGTCAGTTTGTGCTTCATGAGACAAGAAAAGATTTGTATTCTTATAAACCATGAACAAAGAGCAAGGTACCACAAGAATGCAAGTTGTATTATGCAAGGTTGCAAAAAGTGCAAAGTGTAAAATGCGAAAATGTTAAATGTAAAATGGAAAAATGTAAAATGTAAAATATGTTCAAAGGAGTCTTGTTAAGTTTATGCGAGGTCAACCACTTAGGGAACATTGTTTCTATTGTCTCCAAGAGAGGATCGATCAAATAACAAAATATTCACAACTTAGGGGAAGCAATGCATCACATCAGACCACCAAGAGAAATGTAATATGTTAAGATAGATCACACTTATGAATGACATCATACCCAATGTCTTCCACAAAGTGACAAATGCATCATATGAAATGACAAGGTTGCACTAAGAACCAAGAATGCAAGTGAAATATGGTAATGTATGGCCCCCACTTTAAAGGAACAAAGGAAAGAAAATGTAAAGGGTAAAAATAAAGACATGAGAGCCAACTCAGAAAGGCCTATGCCAAATCATATGTTTTTGAGTTAGGTTGCATCATGTAAATGAAAAAGAAAAAGAAAAGGGAGCTGTCCCCTTGAGAGAAACACACCAAACACATGAGGGATCTATGGATTTTGGGTTAGTATGTTCGTTGATGTAATGTTTTTAAGAAAGAGCTCATAACTATCACCATTCCCCAAAGTGCATAGAACTAGAAGAATGACATAAAGAGAGTGAAAACAAAGTCTATTTCGGGTCAACATGGAAGAGATATTGCAGTCTCAATGCTTTGCATCGTCCCCAAAAGGAAACATAAGTGAAAAGAAAATGAAAAGGTGATAAAATATTTTGGGTCAACATGAAAGAGACATTTCAATATTGATACCTTGTGTCATCCACGAAATGGAAAACACGAGAAAAGACAAAGTAAAAAGGGAAAGGGACCGATTGGGTCAACATGGAAGAGACATCGATCATTTCAATGCTTTGCATCATCCCCAAAAGGAAAACACAAAAAAAAAAGGAAAAAGGAAAAAGGACCTTTTGGGTCAACATGGAAGAGACATAGGGTGTCTCAACACTTTGTGTCATGTACCCAAAAGAAAAATTGAAATAAAAAAGTTAAACTGGAAATGCACAACATATAGAAGAAGAGAGGTACAAATAGAAGAAGTGTATAAAGAGAGAGAACATCAAACACACATTGCGGGGGAACAAAATATGCACATACAATCAAATCAAAGGAAAATGTAAAATGGCTAGCAAGGTGAATGCATGTTAACCATTTAACAAGTCATCTGCCTCCTAGTTATGCTCAATTTACTATGAGGGCGGTTGACTATCCAAAGGAAGAATTGCAAGTGTAAAATGAGGAGATGTACTAGGTTCCTCACTTGGCAAGATTTATCATTTAAGCTCATGGTAAATGAAAATAAAGAGTTTAAATCATTATGCACTTGTTTATATATTTTTTCGATCTCCACATCATCTTCATCATCAAGGTTGATTACGATAGGAGGATGAAGGGTTATTTCCAAGGAAGGATGTATCAAAAGTTGTGGTTGTTGGATTGGTTCATTTTGTTTTGAAGGCTAGACTATGTTATCTATTGGTGGATCAAGGGAAAGGGGGTTGTCATCAATTACTTCGGTCAAAGGTGGAGATTGGTTTCCTTGATTTTCTTGATTTTCTTCTATTTGAGATTGATGAGCAAGGAGATGACGATGATGCCTATGCTCTCTAGCACCGCGATTGTGTTTAATTTTATTTTGAATTTGTTGAGGTGTAAGAGAAGATTGATCCATCATAGGTTCCTTTTCTTATGAAGTAGGAAGAATGGAAAAAACCAAATAAGATGGATCAACCACTTTATCTTTAGCTTTATATACTTGTTTAATGTGAGGAGCTATGACAAGATTGGTTTTATTTTCCCTTGGTCATTTAATCAATGGAGGGGATGTGTCTAAGAGTGGTTGCTCATAAGGTTATATGGTTTGTTCAATGTTAGACTCAGGTTGAAGCATGCTTTCATCTATAATAGGGGGAGTGGAAGTGGATGGGGACATGCTACGAAGAGAGAACTCAGTTATCCATTTGGCTTTGAACTTACAATAGGTTATGAAAAATAAATCTTTATGAGGGGGGATGGGTTCCATACGTGTGGGAGAAAAGGCTTCTAAGGAAAAATTACCTTTAGATGATAATATATTAAAGCCACTATGGTGTATGGTAAATATTTCATTGCCATGTGGAAACTTCAAACATTTGTGAACAACTAAAGGGACCACTTTCATTGAGCAAAGCCAAGGGTGGCCTAGCCAGAAATGAAATTGATTTTGTTGTGGAATAATTGGAAATGTTACATCCAAAGTTTTGGGTCCTATTTGTAAGGGGAGTATGATCAATTTGATCATAGGGCATGTAAAAATAGTATGTGTTTTAATCCATGTAGTTGGTTTGTTATAATCATTTGTATACAACTCATGTAATACTAAAAATGATTTTGTGATCACATTCTCACCATAGGAAAGATCTATTAATATCCCATTGGTGGACTTATCATAGATTCCACCGGCTATGTAAAGAGGACTGTTAGGACATTTTTGAAGTATATCTTTAGAAGAAAAAGTGATATCAAGAGTTTTGTTAGTTGGGCCCTTACGAGGGATAACGTTGATCACACCCACAAGTTCATCCATAGGATTAGCTTGGGTAACATTTGGAATTATATCATGTTGTTCATTATTTGTATCAATGTTCATGACATGAGGGTTTGAAGGTTCACTAGCCTTGACAAATGAAACATTATGCTTAGGCATAGGATTAGTAAATATTTCTAAATTATGGTTAGGGGGTGCAATGGAGTTATTTCCTTCGTCTTTAACACCCTCAATGGAAAAATGACCCCAATCAATGAGGTCTTGAACTAAGTGTTTGGGACACTTACATTGTTTAGTGTCATGGCCATTTTGGTGATGAAAATGAAAATAAGCATTATGTTTAAAGGTGGGTGGTAAAGGTTTGGTGGTATCAAGTGGTTTAATGGTAGGTAAGGTGATCATTTTTTTCTGGAGAAGTTGATTCCTTATATTATGGAGGGTATCAGGTAAGGGAGTAAATTGTCTCTTTGGGTCCCCATAAGTATAAGGCATCGCTACTTTAATAGCTGCTACTTGACTTGGAACAAGTGGGTTTGGTTGTGATTGAGGAGGTGGATTGAACTATAAAAGCCTCTATTTGGTTTTCAAAAGTTGTGTGTGTGGTTTTGATTATTTTTCTCAGGATTCTCAACTCAGTTAGAAGTGGATTTTGAATCACAACTTAAAACAGAGTTATGATATTCACACAAGGTTGTGCATAAGTGCATGAATGAAGGGAATTTTGTCATAGTTAACTTATCCTAAATATTTGTTTGCAATTTTATGATAAACATCTTCTGTAGATGTGAATTAGGAATTTTGACATCAACTTGAGCATACAATGATTGCTAACTTGAAATGAAATCAGTGTTATTCTCATCAACATTTTTTCTACATTAGATTAAATCAGCCATTATCTTTTTAGGAGTCGTATGAGCTTGGAAGTGACTTATGAATGCATCCACAAGCTCATTAAATGATTGAATGGAATGATTAGGTAGGTTTGAAAACAATTCTAATGTAGTGTCCTTCAGGTTCCTAGGAGATTTTTTGGTCAAGAGTTTATCATCAAGGATAAAATCATTGCATAAAGCTATATAAGAATTAACATGGTTAATAGGGTCTCCTTTTCCTTCGTATTACTCAAACCTAGGCATTTCAATTCCTTGTGGAATGTGGGTGCATAATATGTATAAGCATAATGGGATAATGTGAACATGATATGTCTGGGTGGAGCAGCTTTCCCTTGGCTAATGGTGGAAATTTATTGTTGCATGGATGAAATGGTATTAAGGAGTTGTGTAATGATGGGGTCGAGGTAAGTGGTTTGAGGTGGAAGAGAAAATGGTGATGGGTTGTATGTAATGTGAGGGGAAGTTAAAGGGACACTAAGAGGGGTGAAGGTGGTAGAGGGGACTTGCGATGCCACAATAGAACTAGGTATGCTAGTTGGAATTGTGAAAGGAGCCACATGACTAACCTATT
Organism: Sequoia sempervirens; assembly: GCA_007258455.2. NCBI lineage: Eukaryota > Viridiplantae > Streptophyta > Pinopsida > Cupressales > Cupressaceae > Sequoia > Sequoia sempervirens. Next base: position 158,373,700 of record VDFB02058242.1, on the reverse strand, counting down.
GCATAGTTGTTGTAACATGAGGAGTGGTATAAGGTTGTATGGATGCTATTGTTGAAGGGGTGGGATTGTGAGGTCCTCCTTGGATTGGAGTTATGTTTGCTGATTGGGAATTAGAAGAAGCATTTTTATTATAAATCTCAGCAATTATTTTTATAACTTGTAAGCCATCATCATTTTCAATCAAACGATGAAAGTTTTCTATGGCTGGTATGGCAATAGTGGAAATTTTTTCAAGGGACAAGTCTTGTTGTAAGTGTGAAAAATATTCATGAATATTAATGACCTTTTCTTGTAGGATGGAGTTATTTTGTGTGTCAAAATTCATTGGATGGAAAGGTGAAGGCATAGAAGCGGTATTGTCCATGCCTAATGCATAATTTTCCATACTAGGAGTAAGAGCTCTTAAGATCCCAAGGTCCACAAGGAAAGTTCTATCATGGGAATCCATGAGTCTAGAACTTCATCTCAGTAAAGTATTATCACTGGGGAAAAAAACACTCATACAAGTACCACAAAAGATGGGGTGAATGCAAATGCAAGGTAATCTAGGAGTGCTAGATGGAAATAACTAAAATTCTAGAAACTAAAACATAAGACTAACAAAAAATAATAGAAATGCAGGAAATGCCCATAAAATCCTAAAAATGTAATCTAAAATGTGTAGGTGGACTGAATCACCTAGGGTGGCGAATGAGTCCCAGTATGATATTTTTTTGTCTTTTTTTTTTTTTAAAATGTGATTCTAATGATTTTTAGATGCCAATTAAGGATGCAGATGCAAATTTTTAGGTTTTTAATGATATGTAATGCAAAAATGAAATCTAAATGAGTCTTTCACTAATGCCATTTAAGAATCACAAGGATGCAAAAAAAAACAATACCCTAATTGAATGTTGATGCAAGTGAAGCTTAAGATGAAAGATGCAATTGAAATCATAAATGTGAAGTGTTCAATATGTAGGTTCACAAAAATGAACCATAGATTTTTGACACCACAAGACTCTCTAACTCTTCTATGGTTTTGCACCTAAAAGGAGGTAGGCCAAAAATGCTAGCTGGGTTCACTCGAATTATGCAATGTATGGCATTACTTGAATGAACTAGAATGAACTAAGTGCAATTAAGTGATCTATATGACTGATTATGTATGCAAAACCTAAGATTTATGCTATGTTGGAAAACACAGTGTTATTTTCAAACAATGAATTATGAATGAACAAATGCAAAACAATATAGAAAGAGACTGAATCAGAGTGCACCTAGGCATAGATTGGAGAATCTAGAATCTTCTGACTATTGTCTGGAATCACAAAAAATCACCAGTGGGACTCATTTTCCACTAATGGTGAATTAGTCGTACTTCTGATGAAAATTGTTAGGAATAGGTTTCTAAGTGTTGAGATCCAGAATATGACAAAACCTAGATTTACAGCCTTAAGGTGGAACTAATTTTCCACTAATGGTGAATCAATCCTTTCCCAAAATTCTAAGAAATCAGGGGATAATTTTGTAGAACTAGATCTAAGGTTGTCTTCTTGTCAGGTTGTTGAAGTCAAATCTATAGAAAATAGACAGAATGTCTTCTCCAAGATTGAAATAGGATTTTGTTGACTTGAAACACTTTGTTGACTTGATGACCAATTTTCAACACCTAAATTCTTATCAAATTTGGATACAAAAGTCTACAAACACACATGCAAGAGGGGGGAAGTGGTTAAGGGTTAGGTTATAGGGATTTTCCTTGGCCAAATGCCACTTTGGTAATCACACCCATAATGAAATAATGAAATGGAAGAGAATGATAAACAAATAACATGCAAACATGTTAGAATTGGCTATGGCTTCCAAGATCTTGAGAACAAATGGAAAGGAAAAAAGAGATAGAATACAATGTGGCAAGAATAAATTGTATTCTTATCAATATGATTCAATGATATGAGATGATTGTGTTATAATGAGAGTGACCCCTTGGTTATATAGCCAAGGTGAGATGCAAGATTTCATAGGATTATGAGAAATTTCTTAATCATATGACATGGGACAACTAATCACACTTACCTAGGTTCACATGTACTAGTTGTCAAACGATAAGATAGAAACTAATGAAAACTAACACCTAGAAAGATTCCTTCCTAGGACCTAAGTAAAATTAACGTGTAAATAAGTCCCCTAGTAGGGAATTAACGAGGTATAAGAATTTATTTACACCAACATCTCCCCTTAAGTGAAACTTAGGGAGTAGCAGATTATTATGCAAATGACACAAATATGCAACGATGGGTCTTGGCTACTAGGCCATGTTAGGTACCCATGTAAAAATGTAGTGAAATCTCTCACAAATAGAAAAAAGGAGAAAACCTAGTGTGACAAAACTCCTCCCTAAAAGAGAGATGAAATACATTAGAGAAATTCTCTCAATGAAGAATGAGAAGGTAAAAACCTCATGTGAGGAAAAAGAGCCCCCATAAGAGAGAAGTAAAAGAGAGACAATGCACCCCCCACTTAATGTTGAGTCTCTTGCAATGATGGTAGAAGCTCAACATTGAATGTTGAAGATGATCCAATCTCATTGAACATCATTCCTTCCCTTCAGAAGAAAAAAAACCATGGATGTATGCAAGATGTCAGGAATATGGATGATGGATGATGATGTCTTTGAAGCATGCTCAAGTGTCTCCATGTCAATGCTGATAGTTGACACACTCCAAACAGTCATTCTAGGCCACACTACTGAAGAGGACAATCCATAATCTAGTAGAGAAGAATGTAGAACATAATCCAAAGATAAGGATATCCCCTCTAAAGACAAAGAATCCTCCTCCAAATGTTGTCTTAAAGTATCCACATTCATAACAAATTGTAAAGAATGATCATGTAGAGAATGAAAAAGAGGGTCAAAGTGTTCCTTGACAACAATTGGAGAAAGGGAATCTTCATCAAAAATAAGATGAATTTCATCAATATTTTTCTCCAAATCTGTGAGATGAGACTCCCCAAACAAGTCTGAAATACCTATCAAGAAGTCATCACAAGTTGAAAAATTTGAAAGATAATGTAGATCCCATTGCACTAAATCACAAGGAACCAAAATTGGTGAATCACAAGCATCCTTAGGTACAATAGTAGATGGAGGAGATAGAGTGAATGGCTCAAGTATTGGATCTAATGTGAGAATTCCAAAGTTCAAGTAGCCAAAATTCTCCTCTAAATCATAATTGTGATCAACATTTGAAGGAACAATGTCACTAGGGTATGTGCAGGATCATGATGGGCCAAAAAGTGGAGATATGATGGGTATGTGTAGGGTATGTGGCTGAAATTTTTTTTTACCCTAAATTGATGAAACAAAAAGGGCTTTTAGATGAGGTTCTCAACTTTCCACCAATATAAATTATGCTTTACTTTTAATTTAATAAATAATTACTATTTATTTTCTATTTGAATTACAACTAAAGTATTGATTGATAGGCTGATTGAAAAACATCTATAGCTTTCAAACAATATTACATTTTATGAATCTGAAACATGCATCACATTTTATGCTTCACATACTATAGGATTGAAAAAAAAACAATTTCATAAATTTTTGAACAAGTTAAGGTGGTTAGACATACAAATTTTTATATTTTTTAAAAGTTTTAATAAAAAATCATAATTAATTATTTACTTGGAAAAAATTACAAATAATATGCATCACATCAGGACATGAGTCCTCTACTTATATCTAAAATATTATGATTTTATTGCGGTTAGGGTGGTTAGATAGACACCTACTTTTTTTTTCTCTAAAATTTAAGTACTACTACATTGAAATTTCAAATTTTCACCAAATAGATTTGAAAAAGAAAAAAAACCTATTAGTTTAGAAACTACATTCAATTTGCTACACATTCTATTCTTACATATTTTTGAAATAATATAGATAACTTATTCAAATTTTTATATCAAGTTGCCTAACTTTGATTTTTCTATTTTTTTTGTCACTTAAGGGCCTATTTTTACAATTATGATCCTGCACATACCCACCATTAGAAGCAAAATCTACAAACATATATAACAAAAATGAATTATCAACCACCTCAATAGCAATGATCTCTCTACTCTCCAAGTATCAAATGATGACTAAATGAGGTGTGAACTGCACAGTTCTCCCTTCTCCACCATGTGCAATCTAATATATCAAAAGAAGATTGTTTATCAAATGAGGAACACACAAGACATCCTAAAAAGTGTTGTCCCCAAAACTAATAGATCCCTTCCCTATTACACTCATATTTGTATTGTTTTCCATCAAGATAGGACACATAGTACAAGGCTAAAATGAAGAGAATATAGATTGAAAATATTCCATATAATGTGATGCACCTAAATCTAGAAGCCATCTCCCTGATCCTGGACCTGAAAGAGCACAAAGAGCTTGACCTTTGTTTCCTAATGTTGATGCTTGAATTTATTCATTTTTAGATTGTTTTGAAGGAGAAGATTCAAACATTCTAGAAGGAAAATCAATGTGATTATTTTTTAGAAGATGCTTCAACTCATCAATATCTTTCTTGTAACAATAGTGTTCTTCATGTCCATCATTTTTGCAATATGCACAAGTAGGCCTCTCCTTCTTAGATGATTCCCCTTTAGAAGAGGATTTTTTCTTTGATTTATCTGAATGTGGATTATTCTTTGCTTTCATTTGTTTCTTATCTGATTCTAATTCTCTCACCAACAATGCCTAAGATTGAGAAGTCTTGATGAGACTCATTGAGATAAGCTCTTGTTGCTCATGTATCAACATCTCAAAAAATGATGCAAATGAAGGTGTAGTACATGTAGACCACATAGTCAATCTATAAGTATGAAAGCTAGAAACAAAAGAAACATAATCAATACAAAAAAAAATCATTGTATTGTAGATGAATTGAATGTCCTTATCAATTCCACATGCTTTACATTACTATCTTAGATCATTAACCTTGGTGATGTAATCTTGGATGTTGTCAAAGTTCTTAGGATAAAAGATTCATCAAATCATTATCAATTTGATAGCTCCTTACTTCATCTATCATACCATATAATGTTTTCAATTTATCCCAAGCTTCATGAGAATTTTTACATGATTCAATTTGGAACAACAAATCTTGAGAAACTAGCCTTTTGAGACAATCAAGAGATTTGGAATGTTTAATCATCCATTTAAACTTTTTATTTGCATTTGTAGGTTCAAGTACCTTATTTTCAACATATAGAGGGTGACCTTCTATCATTAGGATACTCAATGCATTTTGATGCCATGTTGAATAATTATATGATGTGAGCAAAGGAACCTTAGAATGATCCATGAAAATGAGAGAAAAAAAGAAAAAAGATCAAAGAAATGCACCAAGAGACCCCAAAAATCACTCAATCAAGAAACCCCCCAAACAATATTTGATTTGGCACTTTATATTTAGTGCATTTATAGTTGCTATATGCAAAAAATAGCAAGAAATACTTGATATTAGTGCTTATAGATGCCAAAATAGGCTACAAAATTAAGTTCAATTTTTGGTATAAAATGAGATCAATTTGATCATACCACTAAAAATTACACAAAAAATTATACTCTTTCAAAAAAACTATACACAAAAATGTTACCGTTGGAGCAAGATATGAGCTCTTGAAGTTCCCAAAATAAGGATGAAGTAGCAACAGCTATGAGAATTTGTAATTTCTAGAAAAACCAAGAATCAAAACCAAAAACTAATTTCACCACTATGAAGAGCACAAAAAATTAGCCCAAATAAAAAAAAAATCTTTCCAAAAAGAGGTTGTCAGCTTGAGTTATTATCGTTTGAAGATCAAGTGCAAAAATAAAAACTCCATTGAAGAGGGGGTCAAACTGTAAAAACAACACTTTTCTGCCAAATTTAATAGGTATTACACTAGATTTAGGATCCCACCAAATATAAAAATCTACTAATTGATTTTGGACCTTCACCAAATTTAGAACCCTAGCTAAAAAATTGAAATTAAAGTTTTAAGAAATGTTTTTAAGAAATTTGTGGACCACATCCCCCAAATATGGTTGCGTACTTGCTCCTTTTATAGATCACCCTCCAATTTCCTTGGCCCACTAGTTGATTAATGGTGGCTGCTCAGATTTAATTTTTGATTGTTGGTCTTCAAAATGGAGTGCCTGCCAGTGGAAAATGTTGTCGGCTTGAATATAAGACCACCAAATGAAAAGGGCATGGGGCCCATGTTGGAAAGGGCTGCCATGTGGCAGAGATTGTACATAGGTCCACATACTATCTACATAGATACATGTGTAATGATGATGACCTGGGGGTTGTACGGCTCCTTGGGAAAAAAAACATTCCCTCATCGAACAACTGCTCCAAAATGGACAAATTGGTAGTCGATCTTAGGGTTTTTGTCCCTTCTGGATGCAATGGTGGGGTCAAATTTGACCTAAAATGCTCCAAAAATGCAGCTACCTTCTAGATCTGGCAACCACTCTTCAGCTTCAAACCCTCATAGATTTAGCCTTATATGTCTGATTTGGATGAAACAAAAGGAAAAATTGACTATCTTGAACCTTCTAAACACAATGGTGAGGTCAGATTTTTCACCAACAAGCTCTAATGTGAACCTACGATAAAGAGAAAAAAATGGAACACCCCCAAATCTGGTATCTCTCTTTAGAAAAAGACTCTCCAATGGCACCCAACTTGCTTTGATACCATGTTAGAATTTTCTATGGCTGCCAAGATCTTAAGATCAAATGGAAAGCACAAAAGAGAGAGAATATGATGTGACAAGAATAAACTATATTCTTATCAATATGATTGAATGATATGAGATGATTATGTTATAATAAGTGACCGCTTGGTTATATAGCCAAGGTGAGATGCAAGATCTCATAAGATTATGACAAGTGTCTTAATCATATGACATGAGACAACTAATCACACTTACCTAGGCTCACATGTAATAGTTGTCAAAAGATAATATAATAAGTAATGACAACTAACACCTTCTAGAAATATTCCTTCCTAGGACCTAAGTAAGCTTAATATGTGTAAATAAGTCCCCTAGTAATGAATTAACTAGGTACAAGACTTTATTTACACCAAAAAAATGCTACCAACTTACCAAACTCTTGTTGAAGAAAATATGAAGATATGTCAATGGATGCTCTTGAATGCTTGATTGATGCTTGATTATAGGATGAAAAGTTCTCAAATGCTAGTTGAATTCTTGAATGAGTTAGAAGATTGTATGAGATGTAAAATGAGGAGAAAAACACTTATTTTTACATTCTTGTGCATTAGTAACCCATTGATACTTCATCACATGCTGACATCAAGTAATTTTGAAGAAAAGATGAAATGAAATTTGAAATATTTTTATTTTAGAGCTAAGAGAGACACATTCACCACCCATGGAGAATGGGTCCCACCTTAGGCTTGAATATGGGTGATGGGAATTAAGTCACATTTAATGTTATTTGTTAGGATTACATTAAAAAATGCACTTAATTAAGCCTTATAAGGGCATGAAGGGGTTGGATAAAGCATAAGGTGTAAATAGTGAAATTAAGCCTAGAAAAGTGTGAAATCTTGTTACAAGACTTTACAACACTTCAAAATAGGACTTGATAAGTGATAAAAAGGTGATTTTTTATGTGAATTGTAATGAGTAGAGTCTAGAAAAGTGAATAAATATTTTAAAACACTTCACAACACCTTCAAAAGACACCACTATTTAAATTTTAAGGACTTAATGTGAATGTTTAAGCCTAATTATATGAATAAATCAAAGCAAGATAGATCAAACATTATGAAGCAAGGTTTAAAAGACCATGAAAATGACAAGGGTCCATTTTATACAACACAATATTAAATGGTCCTATTTTTCATCCATTGGCCTAATAAAATACATCTTTTTTAATGGCTAATCTTGAAAAACATCAAAATATTAATGATAATTTAATAATTTTGGCTATGTGTTCATGATTTTTGGGTCAAGAATAAGATGCCACCTAGGGCATGTTTTTTTCCCTTAAAGGTTTTGGGACCCTAATTTAAAAGGCACCTTAAATTGGCACATTTTTGGAGTATGTGCCCTAATTTTCATACCTCAAGACTAAGATGCCACTATAATGATAGAAAAAGGTCCTCTTAACTTGGGCTTGATTTAGTGTTGCAATATGCCTAACATATTCACATTATGTCTAATGCGCTTGTGATCTAAATGGGACCTTACTTAAGTGTTGTGAAGTGTTGTAACTCATTTCCACACTTTTTTAAGGTCTAGTTAATGAATTACACCTAAATAACCTCTTTTTATCATTAATCTTGCCTTATTTTAAAGTGTTATAAAGTGTTGTAACACACTTTCACTCTTTTCTAAGCCTATCATAAAATATTGGGCTTTATTATGATTTAATTGGCCCCATTTTGCACTCACAAGATTTATTTATGTGTATTTCTTATGATAATCCTGATAAAATCATTTAAAAATCCAAAATCTCAAAAAACCACCTCAAATTCCTAAGGTGGGACTCATTTTCCATCCTACATGAATGAGTCCCCTTAGGTGGGACCCATTTGGCTAGAGTGGCGAATGAGTCCCATTCAACTTAAAATTAAATTAAATTTAAATCTTTGGTGGGATTTTATTCTCCAAGATCCAATGTTTGCTTGTAGTGTTGTAATTTTGGGAATTTTTGCATAATTGAGTATAAATACAAGGTTCTTTCACTCATAATCACACCTAGCATTCAAGATAGTTCACAAGAGCATTTGGGAATTCACAAGAGCATTCAAAATCATTCAAGGGAAGATTATCAAGCATATTAGAGTGTTCTTCAAGTATCAATCATCATGTCAAAGACTTTTTGCATCATGTTTTTTATTTTTCTAACAATTGTGGTGTAGGGTTTTATGATTCAAGCAAGTGTTTCAAGAAAGATCAACACCATTGAAGCAAGAGTCAAGAACTAAATCCATTGCAACCATTTCAAGAATACTTTCAGCACCTTATTCCTAGGGTTTGGTGAGTTGCAACATTACTATTTGTTCATTCATCATTCTCCATTCATTTATTCTTTCATTTCAAGGATTAATTTCTAAAAAGGGGTTTGACCAAGGAAAACCCCCATTCCCTAACCCCGCAACATTTTTCCCTCGTCTTGTGTTTGATTTGTAGGGCTAGGTTGCAAATTTTTCAAGAAGCAAGGTTGGAGAAGTATTGTGAATCATTCAAAGTTTCCAAGAGTGTTATTAAGCCTTGGAAAAGCTTGGAGAAGGCCTACAAATGGCAATTTGTAGTTTTGGACCCAGAAACGAATCGAGAAGAACAACGAAGACTGAGAGGCACATAATCAGATTTAGAATTTCCAAAAAAGAAAAATTGGACTAATTTTCCACTAGTGGCGAATGAGTCCCACTATATAGGCCTCATAGAGATTTTCATATATCTGGATATCCTTCTAGGTGAAACTTGCTCTAGTGCTTTTTCCCAAAGACTGGACTAATTCACTAAGCTTGGAAAATGAGTCTCAATCAATTGGGATAGTAAAATTTATAGAATTTTAGATATCCATTCTATATTCTTTAGTCTCCAAGTGCACACTTTCTATCTCATAAATTTATGTTACATTTTTTCCATCTTTCTAGGTCATTTAGTGTTATTTTGTATTTAATTAGGGTTTTATATTTCGTTATGCATTTAATTATCTTTTTCGAGTTTAAACTTGGTGGTGAACCCCTTGATAGATCATCTTTAGCCCCTAGGGAAACCCTTATAAATATCTCTTTCTCCATTAAAAAGAGACCTCTAGGATTACCCTTAAATGAAATTGGAAAACTGTGTGTGGGTATGCTCTATGTCCTAAACCATAAGCTAGCATCTCCCTAATCACTTTTTCTTCATTTCATTTTGGTGAACTTGATGTGAAATAAGATAATTCACCAACTTACTTGACACCCTTCATAGCATAATGTGTTGGAAGAATGAAGAAAAATATCTCATTATGCAGCTTTTGTTTTGTCATTGATGTCACCATGTTATATGAGTTATAATTCAATCACCATCAGTTCAAGCTTGATCTAGTATTCAAAAGTGGTATTTAGAAACAATTATTATCCTCTAATATTTCATTTTGCAATCCTCCACGAATGAATATCATAACTTGTGGTTTTGGGAAATGGTATTTTGATGTTAGAAGTTTTTATATTTAGAATTTTATGTGCACAAGTGCTCATATGGAAAGTTGGCATCACTCAATTGTTGTATTTCATTGTTAGGTCTATCCCTAGATGACCTAATCAATAGTTGATGTTATAATAAATTGATTTTGTTTTGTGGATGTATTTATGACCTATCTCAGGTCCATGCTAACATATTGTAGTGTAATACATGCCTGAATTATTTTTGGAAAAGTGTTGTGTTAGGTCTCAAAAATGTAGGTTTTTAGACCACAAGAGGGTGCCAGTCTCTTGATACATTTTTGGCCCATGAACAAGGTAGCAAAGATTTTTATTACCTCCTACTCTTTAGGATCTGCCAAACCTAGGAAAGTGTACCTAAATGATAAGCATATTTTGAAGGTTATGACCTCCAAATAAAGTAATCTACTCACAATGGCATGTGAGGTGAAGTAGATGCAAGGATAATTACTACTTCCTACTAAAAATGTTTTGAAAATCAAGTATATAGATGAGGTTTATATGAGATTATTCTAAAATGACCAGTGCCTACACTATTGGGTGAATGGAGTTAAGAGGTGAATGATTATTATGGAGATAGGCTTCTATAAGATGGGTAGACATACTCTTTATTTTAACTCAAGAATTTGGGAACTCTAAATGTTTTCACATTGTGTAAACATGCAAGTATATCACTTATTTTCACTCTTCTTAGCGATCATAGTGATATCCCCGTATGCTATTGTGAAGTTGCGAAAGGATTTAGTTCAAATGTGAAGAGAAACCAATTAAGACAACCTATTCAAAATGACTTTAATCCAAATAGGAACCTATCAAATTTGATTTCTTAAAAGGAAGTTTAGTCCTTCTGCACAAAAAAAAGTCAACAACATCACACAACTACAACAAATTTATATTGAAAAATTAAATGTATTTCCACACACTCAATTCAAGTAACATAAACAACCAATTCAGAGCCAACAAAATAACATATAAGCATTTGAATCCACACAATAATTGAACACTTGAGAGTAGGTCAATAATTATGCATAACCTTCTCCATTGTATTTATCTTTAAATAATATGCATTATAACAATAGTTTTTAACATGAGATGGATGGGAAAATGGGTGCAATTTACATTCTTACTTGTCCCTACTCTAAATGAAAAATGATCTAATGATGATCCTTTTCGAGTCTTGGTCTCTCTTATACATATGAGAGGCAACAAGCTATTGATCCATTACAAAAAGTCATTTCGTTTAATAACTAAACATAATTAAAAAAACATATGGCTACAAGTGAATGCACAAATATATTAATCTCCAAGTAGAAGCTTGTGACGACCTAAGATCTATTCAAAGCTTCTACTCTATGATAG
>VDFB02058242.1:158316144-158362033 GCA_007258455.2 Sequoia sempervirens | reverse complement strand
TGGACCAAACCATGTCAGGAGGAGATGTGTGAGGGAGGATGAGACATATGATATATTGCATGTATATCATAATGAACCCTATGGAGGGCATTCTACAGCCAAGAGGACATCAATGCAGATTCTAAAAACATGATATTACTGACCCACACTCCACAAGGATGCAAGGAAATATACAAGGAAGTGTGATGGATTCCAGAGGATCGATCAGCCAACCAAATCTTATGAGATGCCTCTTTACCCCTAGGTAGTTATCACTCCATTTGATAAATGGGGATTGGATTTTGTAGGACCCATTAATCCTCCATAAAATGGTAAATCCTATATCTTGGTTTGCACTATTTTTTTAACCAAGTGGGTAGAAGTTAAAGGCTTGAAGCATGAAAGAGATAATAAGGTTGCAAAATTTATTTATGAGGAAACTTTCACATGGTATGGGGTTCCAAGGGAGATAGTGACTGATCAAGGGGAACAATTTACATCAACCCTTGTCACAACACTAGTTAATGAATATAATGTGAGGCACAAGAAGTCTACTCCTCATCAACTTCAGTCCAATGGCCAAGTTGAGGTGACCAATAGGGAAATTAAAGCTGTTATGACCAAAAAAATGGCTATCCATAGTAAGGATTGGGAAAATAAGTTGCTAGAAGCTATTTACGCCTATAGGACTACATAGAAAACAACCACCGACTTCACTCATTTTGAGTTGTTGTATGGAAAGACAACTATGATGCCCATTGAATTTGATCATAAGACTCTTAAGACTGCACTAGAATTAGGGATGGATATCTTTAAGGCGCAAAAGGATAAAATTATGCACTTGAATAATTTCGATGAGATGAGAAATACAAGCTTGCATCACACAAAGGTAGTGAAAAATAAGAGAATAAACTAGCATGAAAAATTCATAAAGAATAAGAAATTCCAACCAGGTGACTAGGCACTCCCTTATGACTCCAGATATCAGGATAATTCTAGTAAGATACAAATAAGGTGGCTAGGACCATATGAGGTTGTTGAAGTCTTTCCCAATGGAGCTATTCAACTCACTACCATTGACCTTGTGAGATTTAAGTTTCTTTTGAATAGTCATCACCTCAGGTTGTATCACAAGCCAACTTCCAAGGAGGAATTCATGTAACAATTCACTCAACATGCAACACCCAAAATTCCTACAGTTGAAGGAAGTGCACCTAGTGTCCCTCCTTCTAGCTAACCAAGGTACGCAAATTGTGATAATAAAGGCTTCCACTTATAGTGGGAGTCCACTTCTTCATTCATCCACCCATCTGCCCATCCATCTCCACCTTTTTCTCCCATCATTCTACCATAACTTCACTTCATTCCACTTCACTTTGTTCCATCTCCACTTTCATTAATTTCTCAACTGAATTCTTAAAAGGTGACTGGTAGATCCTCAATATTCTTTGCAAAAAATATTCCATGAATTTAGGTATGTGTGTATCAATTTGTTACATCTTAATTATCTTTAAGTACATTTAATTAATTGCTACACATTAATGTATATGTTCTCCATAGCATGTAATTATCCCATGCCCTATCAAATCATCATTACTACTCCACATGTGAGGAAAAATGCTCCAAATTAGGTTCTTGGGGGGAGTGTGTATAACATGTCAACATGTTAGTCCATGTTGGTCCATGTTAGCAAAATTTAAATTGAGCTAATTTGAATTCTAAGTGAGGTGATGGCTTGCATGTGTGAAATGACATCAACCATTGCCATTTTTCTTAATCATATCCTTCATTTATTACTCCTTACTTTATTGTCTTAGTCATAATCCTAAGTCACCAAAAAGGTAAAATTCATATGAAATTGGCATTAGGAATTCAACAGTGTTGCAAGAATGTGAAATTTGGGCTTTTGGACAAAGATTGCAAGAAGGGAAACCTTGTAGATTGCTTTTTTAATTGTAGACAATTGAACGATGGGAGCTTAGATAATTGAAAATGAACCCAGGGTTCATGATGTAGTATTGTAGGATGTACCTTCTTAGGCCGAGTTTAGAAACTTTGGATGGTTAGATTATTTCCTCAACTTTAATGGTTATAATGAAGAGATTGCACTAAAATTTGTGTAGAAATTGTCTGAAGGAAAGGCCATAGTAAAAGGGCTGGAGGTAATAAATAGTGAAGAAAGGATTGTAGAACTTACAAGGTTGCTTGTCGATGGTGAACATTACCCTACTACCATAGATGCAAGTTCAGCTAGGGATAAATTTACTAAACTTGTTGACCCACCATTGGATGTGGACAAACAAGGTGTGAAGAGAACCTCCCTGACTAAGCCATGGAAGCAAGTAGTTTTCCACATTTTGAAGTAAATCACTTGTGAAGGCTGCCAGTCGAACCTACATTCTATGCACATCAAACTCCTGAATCATATGAGGCATGGGATAAGAATGAACATTCCAAACATGTTATATCATCTCCTTTCAATCATGGTGGCTGAAACCAAAATTGATAGGGATAATTCTATCTCCCACCATTGTCTAATAAAATTATTAATAGAAAAATCTTTGCATGATGTATTTGATATGACTTGAAAAGGAATTTTTAAATGTTGATCAACTTAGACTTGAGAATTTTTTACCTAGGGTTTTTTCTCAACCTCGTAGGGTTAGTAGGAGATTAAACACTGTTGTAGCCACTCCTAGAGCTTCAAATTTTGTGCAAGCCCTAGTGTGAACCCTCCTATAGCTGAGCAAACTATAGAGATTATTTCTTCTAAGGTAGAACATTAAAAAAAGGATAGTTCCTCTCTAGACTCTGATGATGATGTCCCTCTTGGAACCCTAATTCAACCTAGAGAATGAAATAAAGAGGAAAAAATGAGGAAGGGAAAAATATAAAAAACAAATGGCAAAAAAAAAATGTGCCAAGCTCGAAGAAACAGAAGGCTAACACTATTCTACTTGTAGCCAAAGGAAAACATAAAACCCCTTCTAGAAAATCAAGAGCAGCTGGGCCAACCACTAGTGTGTCTCCTAAGAGAAGCCCTAGCCCTCAAGGAACATCATAAGAGGATGCAAAATTCCTAATGGGGTAGGTAAACATCGAGGAAAAGGACATTTTTCAAGAGAAAATAGACATAAGACTAGTAGAGATTGCTACCATTGCAGAACAAATTGAGAGTCAAGAGTATGAGAAGAATCAAGACCTCCTACACCAAAAGCAAGAGAAAGAGTTCCCACAACAAGATAAAGAACCCATGTAGTTAGAATTGGGTGAACAGTCAAAACCCCTATAGGAAAAATTGGGTGAGCAATTAGAATCCCTATAGCTGGGGCCACATGAAAAGCAAGAATCAGTGCTAGGAAAAAATATGGTAGGAATACATAAGCCCTTTGATTTTTCAATGCACATGGTAGCCATTAAATTATAGAATGAGATGTAGAGTAGGGAAGAGGAATGGAAAAAGGAGAAACATAGGCTAAAGGAGAAAATTAAAAAGAGAGATGAAGAGATTGAATAGAAGAATACATAAATTGTTGCTTTATAGGAAAAGGTGGACCATGTAGCAGCATTAGTACCTCATCTATTAGAATGCAAGACTCCTCCAAGGGTATATGCTCTGTATTTAAAGGAGAGGAATGTTTATTTTAAATTAGCAAGGAGCATTTTAGGTTTGAATCCTTATATTGAGACTCCTCTCGAATTTTTCCAGGCTTATCAGATTGCTCCTCCTAAAATGAAAAATTTGTTGTGTGAATTCTATTTGCATAATTATGTTGTGTCCCAATATCATGATTGGAATCCATTATTGTATGTTGGGGATATCCAATTAATGGAATTCATGTCCTAGATATAGAATGGAATTACTTGGGGACAATAGTTCAGGACTTATAGGATAATAGAATCCAACACTCCCCTTCCCATCAGGGATGAATCTAGAAACCTAAGACACATTTTCAAGGAATGGAATAGATTTATTTGCTAACCAAGCTATAGCAATAGGATCTTGGCTATGCGAAGGTAGAAAAAACCACAAGGAAATCTATAATGGGATATCTAGCATAGAGGTGGAACAATCTGACTAATGAGTTAAAATAATTTGAGCCTCTCTCTCTATAGAACTATGATGCAACATACAAAAAATTTGATAGATTTATACAGGTTGGAAGGATGAAGGGACAATTTTGGCTTCTATTAATTTTTTAACCTGTTAGGGTTAGAGATGGCAGATATCTAACAATTAAATGCAGATTTAAATAATAAACAAAGAAACTAAAACATACACAGAATAAATCATAACACAAAGAATTTAACGTGGTTCACCCAATCTAGGCTACATCCACCAAATCGCAGCCATCCAATACTTTTATTATCCAGTGCAAAACCTATTACAATGTTCCGAATAATCGCGTTTTTCATCATACTATAACCCCCATCCCAACCCCTTTTAACAAGCTTTTAGAAGCTTCCAGAAGGGGTTGGGATGGGGGTTACAGTATGATGAAAAATGCGATTATTCACAAGATTGTAATAGGTTTTTCACTGGATAATAAAAGTATTGGATGGCTGCGATTTGGTGGATGTAGCCCAGTTTGGGTGAACCACGTTAAATTCTCTGTGTTATGATTTATTCTATGTATGTTTTAGTTTCTCTGTTTATTATTTAAATCTACATTTAATTGTTAGATATATCTGCCATCTCTAACCCTAACAAGTGGTATCAGAGCAAGTTGTGTTTTTGATTATCATATGTAGGAAAGTCTCAAAGCTAAGTGGGAGTCTCACAATTGAGTGGGAGCAATGGCAGACGAGGGTAAAAAGGTTGAGAAGTTTAATGGGTAGAACTATTAGTTATGGAAGATGCAGATGGAGGACTATCTCTATCAGAAGGATTTATGGCAGCCATTGGAAGGGAAAGCCAAGAAACCTGCAGCAATGTCAGATGAGGACTGGGAAATCTTGGATAGAAAGGCTCTTGGCAGTATTCGTCTATGTCTGGCACAATTGGTGGAGTTTAATATTACAACAGCAAAGACAACTCAAGAGTTGATGGAAACCCTAGCGAAGTTATATGAAAAGCCTTATGCTTTGAATAAGGTATTTCTTATAAAGCATTTATTTAATATGAAAATGGTAGAACGTGGGTCAGTTACTGATCATTTGAATGAGTTTAATATGGTCACTAGTCAATTAACCTCTATAAAAGTAAATTTTGATGAAGAAGTTAGGGCTCTTTTGATTCTGTGTTCTTTGCCTGAAAGTTGGAATAGCTTAGTAATGGCTATTAGCAATTTTGTTTCTGGTTCGAATACATTGAAGTTTGATGATGTTGTTGGTGTTATTTTAAGTGAGGAAATTCATAGGAAAATCTCAGGTGGAACATCCACATCAGGTAGTGTTTTGAATGCAGAAAGCAGGGGCAGAACAAAGGAGAGAGGAAACAATTCTGGAAATCATGGGAAGTCATGAGGAAACTCAAAGGACAAAAGGTCCCAATCTAGAGACAAGAGGGATTGCTGGTACTGTGGTAAGCCAGGTCATTTGAAGAAAGATTGTTGGTCTCAGAAAAATAAAGATGGAGACAAAAAGGAAGGAAGCAAAGAGGAAAATGTGGTAAGTAATAAATATGATGAGGATGCTTTGATTCTTTCCCTTGATAATGCTGATGATTCTTGGGTGTTAGATTTAGGGGCTTCATTTCATGCTACCCCCCATAGAAGTTATTTTCTTGATTATGTCCAAGGGGATTTTGGGCTTGTTTATTTAGGAGATAACGAACCCTGTCAGATTGTTGGAAAGGGAAGAATCAAGATTAAGTTGCAGAATGGGAATCATTGGCTACTACGTGAGGTAAGGCATGTTCCAAAGTTAAGTAGAAATTTAATTTCAGCAAGGCAACTAGATGATGAAGATTGTGTTGTTACATTTAGTGATAAAAATTGGAAGGTCACAAAGGGTGCCTTAGTAGTAGAAAAAGGTGTGAAAGTAGGCACCTTATATCTTTGTACGGGTCATACTATTCCTTCTACTTTAATTATTACGGAAAACGGTCAATGTTCGTGAAACGCTTGTTAGAAGCCAAGGTAGAAAATCATATATGTTTGTTGTGACTCCGAATCAAAGATCAGGGCATAATTAGACTTGGGGCATATGAGTGCAAAAGGTGCTGAAAGTAATTTCCGGTCTCAAATACTTTTACTTCAGTCTAAATGTTAATATGGATTTCGGTGAAAGCAGTGTATGAAAACAAAAGAGAGTTAGTTTCTAAGGATGGGAAGCAAAGAAAGATGAGAAATTGGAGCTTGTGCATACAGATGTATGGGGACCAAAATTTCAAAGTATCTTCCTTGGTGGCTCCTCTCAGATATGTTACATCTATTATCAATACAACCAGGGAAGGTATGGATTTATTTTCTCTTAGCGTAAATCTGACGTATTTGAAACTTTTAAAAAATGGAGAAGCTTGGTTGAGAATGAGACGGGTAAAAGGTTAAAATGTCTCAGATCTGATAATGGTGGTGAGTATTGTAGTAAAGAGTTTGAAGATTATTGTTCCTCTAATGGTATTCATAGGCAGAAAACGGTTCCAAGGACTCTACAAGAAAATGGAGTGGCTGAGCGATAAAACAGTAATAACAATAAAATGGATGCGTAACCTGGACTATGAGATTGCATGTTGGGTTGCCTTTAAAAATGTGGGCAGAAGCTATAAACACTATTGTTTATTTAATCAATAGAGTTCCCTCTAATCCTTTGCATTGTGGTATTCTAGAGGAAGCATGGAAGGGTAAGAAGGTGAGTTATTCTTTTCTCACAACCTTCGGTTGTGAAGCATTTGCACATGTAGATTCTGAAAATAGAACCAAGCTTTATGCAAAATCAAAGAAATGTGTATTTGTTGGATATGGCATTGATGAATTTGGTTATAGGCTTTGGGATTTTGAACATTAGAAAATTGTGAGAAGCAAGGATGTCATATTCAATGAAAAAGTGTTGTACAAAGATCTATTGCTGTAGCATGAGAAGAAAGAAAATGATTATGTAGTGTTGGATGATATTCCCAACAATAATGTTTCAGTGGTTCCTCATGCTGGGCAACAATAGCAACAACATATACCACAAACTCTTGTTAGACGATCTTCAAGGATAAGTAGACCTCCAGAACGATTCTCTCCCTCTTTGTATACTATTTTGTTAACTAATGCTGGAGAACCAGAATATTATGATGAAGCTATGCAGGTGGATACAAAGGTTCAGTGGGAGCATGGAATGAAAGAAGAAATGGACTTCTTGCTGAAAAATCAGACTTGGGATTTATGCAAGTTGCCTACAGGTTAAAAGGCTTTACCAAACAAATGGATTTATAGGCTGAAAGAGGAGGATGGAGGTAAGAAAAGATTTAAAGCCAAATTAGTTGTAAAAGGATTTGCATAGAAAAAGGGTATTGATTTTGATGAGATTTTTTCTCCTATTGTTAAAATGACTTCTATTCATATTGTTTTAAGTATTGTGGTTGCTAAAGATTTGCATTTAGAACAGCTTGATGTTAAAAAAACCTTTCTCCATGGTGATTTGGAAGAGGAAATATATATGGAACAACCACAAGGATTTGAGGTCAAAGGTAAGGAGAAACTAGTGTGCAGATTGAAGAAAAGTTTATATGGCTTGAAGCAAGTACCTCGACAATGGTATTTGAAATTTGATAGTTTTATGGCTGAGCAAGGCTACGGCAGGTGTAATTATGACCATTGTGTTTATTTTAAGAGGTTGGATATCGATAGCTACATTTATTTTATGCTTATATGTTGATGACATGCTTGTAGCCTGGTCTAACATGGATCACATAAGTGAGCTAAAACAACAGTTAGCAAAATCTTTTGCTATGAAGGATTTAGGGGCAGCAAAACAAATCCTTGGTATGAAAAATTGCAGAGATAGGAAAAATAGAAAATTGTTTTTATCTCAGGCTAATTATGTTGAAAAGGTGTTGTAGAGACTTCATATGGAGAATGCAAAAGCTGTCAGCACACCTTTGCCTAGTCATGTCAAATTGACTAAGGATATGTGTCCAAAGACACAAAAGGAGGAATAAAAAATGTCCAAGGTACCATATGCTTCAAATTTAGGCGCTTAATGTGTATGCCACTTCGCATGCACGACCGATATTGCACATGATGAGGAGTTGTTAGTAGGCATTTGAGTCATCCCTCGAGTTGAGCATCGAATGCAATAAAACGGATTCCTCGCATTCTGAGAGGTACATCCAATAAGCGTTTATGTTTTGGGGCCCTAATACCGATTTGGCATTGCGTTGACTTAGATTTGGCAGGATATAGATACCCAGCTGGCACCGCAGGTTGCGTATTTATAGTTGGTGGGATAGCAGTGAGTTGGATTTCTCCATTGCAAAAGGTGGTTGCTTTATCCACCACAGAGGTAGAGTATGTTGTTGTAACAGAGGCAACAAAGGAGATGATATGGCTGCAACTTTTCATGGATGAGTTGGGAAAACAATAGGATGGAAATTACTTATTTACAGACAGTCAGAGTGCTATACATCTTGCAAAGAATTCTGCCTTGCATTCTAAAACAAAACACTAATACCCCATATCATTCATCTCACGGCAAGGTTGAAGATGGACAGTCGTTTCAGACAAGATACATAGAGATGTCAACCAGTTGGATATAAGCCATGAAGGCAGTACAAGGAGAAGTTGATCTCTTCGCAAATTCTCCAATTGGCCTCTCAAGGCTAAACTGGCATAACAAAGAAGGTCCGGGTCCTTATTTCTAGTGGGAGCCGTGGCGCAAAGCAGTTGTTGTCTAGGATCGGCCTATGGGAGGTTGTAATGGTGGAGCCCGAATTAACCCCGGCGGGAGATTGTTGGTATGTGGCAACCGGATCACGCTATACCATATAGCACATGGTATACTATACACCCCGGCCCCCTATCCTCACCAGGGTCCAGGGGCGGGCCGGGCCCCGAGCAGGGGTTTGGGGGCGGCAGCCCCCGAAAAGCTGGCGTTCGGGGGCAACAGCCCCCGAAAAGCAGGGATTCAGGGGCATAGCCCCCAAGAAATTTTTGCCATTTTTTTTTCAAGTCGTCAGCGAAAAAGGAAAAATCTCTGAAAAAGAAAGAAAACCAACTTTGTAAAACCTTAATTCTGGAAGCTTCTAAAAGCTTGTTAAAAGGGGTTGGGATGGGGGTTACAGTATGATGAAAAACATGATTATGTGCAAGATTGTAATAGGTTTTGCACTAGATAATAAAAGTATTGGATGGCTGCGGTTTGGTGGATGTAGCCCAGATTGGGTGAACCACGTTAAATTCTCTGTGTTATGATTTATTGTGTGTATGTTTTAGTTTCTCTGTTTATTATTTAAATCTGCATTTAATTGTTAGATATTTTCCATCTCTAACCCTAACATAACCACCTATCCTATTATGGAATGTACCAAATTTCAACTCTTATCAGTATGATATAGCTGTAGAAAGACAAAGATGGAATAGGTTGGACAACAAGCAAGGGTTCTATTGGGACCCTAATTCATACACTACAAGAACTGATGTAGGACAACTGGCAGTTGCAGATTTTATAGTGCTGACTAAGAAAAAGAACAACTCTTCCTCTACTAGAGGACTAAAAATACCTTAGGTTTGGGGGAGTGATGAGTGCAATTTATGGCTCAATTTTGAATGCTTTGATTACCCATTTGTTGTAGTTTTCATAGACCTTAATACTTGGATGCTGAAATTTCCATGTTATTTCCTCAAAACTATAGACATTGGGCATAAGCTTATTTTTATAACCTTTAAATATCTTTGACATGCTATATGAACTATCTATGTTAATTTTACATGTGGATTAATGAATGTTACTTTAAGATAGTTATAGATATGCAATGTTTGATTATACTAATGTTGTCATGTAGATATAATTGGAACCTACAAAATTGAGGAAGATTTTGCTAGCTAGTTGTTTTCCATAAAGGTTAACAAGGTGATCATTCAAAGGTCAATGGAAGGAAGACTCTCAATGGAGGGAGATTCCTAGTTCAAATTGAAGATTGTAATTGCATTGTAAATGGTCATAATAGTTTGTTGAGTGAATATAGGAGTTATTGTTATGCTAGATCTACATTAAGGAAAATAGGATTGACCAGATTCCACACATGCACAACCTCCTTTCCACTTTTTATGGTTTCCCTAAAGTGGCATCCTCCTAATGTGTTGGAGTTTACCACCTTACTAGGTAGTTAGCTATTATTTTTTCCTCCTATAAATAAGAATTGAATGCTCCTTCTCAAAAGGTTGATTAATCTGATGTTGTACTCACATTCTTAGTTTTTTAGTAATAGGGTATGTGTAGGATCATGATGGACCAAAAAGTGGCAATATTATCAGTATTTGTAGGGTATGTGGCTGATGACTTTTTTTTTACCCAAAATTGATGAAATGAAAATGGTTTTAAGAAGAGATTCTCAAATTTCCCCCAATATAAATTATGCTTTACTTTGAATTTAATAAATAATTATTATTCATTTTCTATTAGAATTATGACTAAATTCCTAATCAATAGGTTGCTTGAAAAATATCTATAGTTTTCAAATGGGATCACATTTTTCGAATCTAAAATAGTGTCACATTATATGCTTCACTTATAGGATTAAAAAAAGAAAAAATAAATTTCATGAAGTTTTGACCAAGTTAAGGTGGTCAGACATACAAGTTTTTATTTTTTTTTAAAGTTGTAATAAAAAATTATAATTAATTATTTACTTGGAAAAAAATACAAAAAAATATGCATCACATTCGAACATGAGTCATCTAATTATATATAAAATATTCTAAAAGCATAGTATCATTTTATTATGGTTAGGGTGGTCAGACAAACACCTACTTATTTTTGCCCTAAAATTTAAGTACCACTGCATTGAAATTTAAAATTTTCTCCAATTGTTTTTTTTTATAAATAAACCTTGTAGTTTAGAAACTACATTCAATTTTCTATATATTCTATTCTTACATATTTTTGAAATAATATAGATAACTTATTCAAATTTTTACGTCAAGTTTCGTAACACTGATTTTTTTGAATTTTTTGCCACTTAAGGGCCTGTTTTTTCCATGATGATCTTGCACATACCCAATAAATTTATGCTACTCTATTGTAACCATGCTTCCTAATGAATAAAATGAAGTTATAAGCTTGTTGCATCTGAGTTTACATGTCTTAAGGGATACACATATAAGGGGGCACAGTTTGTGAGCATTTCATCCTTTAGTTTAGTTATTACTTTCTATTCAGTAATTAGTTAAGAATCTAGAAACTATCTATTCCTGCAACTACTAGAATTTTTTTCTATGACTATTCCTGTAGCTAAAGCAGATAGAGTAGTTTCCTATTTGTTTGCTCAGATTTTCATTTTTGTCATGCATTCAAACATAGTATAGTTTTTGGTTGATGTTCAACACTTGTGTTACTTATTTCTAAGCAATTTACTTTCAACATGATGTCTTTCTTAGTTGTAGAATGAATATGGCTACTATGGACTCCTAGTGCACATATTGTGTTGACCCATTTCAAGTCTGCATCCCTAGGTTGACAAGTTAAATGCACCTTCATGATGATTAATATAGCTATTCAGATTAGATGTCCAATATATGAATCACATCTTTAAGGGCTTAGTTGTTAAATCATCGTAGGAGGCCAATAGTTGTCCCAAACCTTGTGATTATATTCTCCATCAAGAATTTAATTAAAACCTTGCTGGTGGTTTGTTTAGTTAGGATGTCCTCTACTCATTTCATAAAATAATCAGTTGCCACCAATATCCATTTATGACCTCCACTAGATTTTTCTGATATTTCTCGAATAAAATTGACTCCCCACTGGTTAAAAGGGGCCTCAACCTACATTGGTTTGAGTTCCAACACTCCTTGATATTTCATTTTTCTAGAGAACTTCTGGCAAGCTTCAAACTTCCTTACATAAGTGAAAGAATCATTAAAAAATCTAGGCTTGTAATATCCAACCCTTAAAATTTTATGGGTAGTGGTTTTACTTCAAAAGTACTCCCCATAGACTCCTTCATGCATCTCTTTCAATACTCTTTTTCCTAGGATTCATCCAAACATAATAGTAGTACCCCATCTCTATTTTTCCAATATAAATCACCATACATGAAAACATATTTAGACACAAGTAACTTCAAAGTTCTCTTCTTATTTTCATTCAAATGTTTGGGGCATTTCTAATGTTTCAAACAATAAACTATATCAATATACCATGTTATGTTTTGAATGCTTACAATCATAGTCTCTTCTTCTCCTACATTGCAGATTTGGAAGCTTATATATTTGATTCAGCCATTAACTTGGAAAGACCTATCCTCTTACTAACTTAGTGATTTGGATCTCTATGTCAAAATCCTAAATTCTATTGATCCATCTACATCTCCATTCAATGACCTCAGTTTGTATAAACAAGTCTTTGACTGCAACATTGGGGACATATGATATTATTTTTACCCTTACTAGGTAAGGTATAAA
This sequence comes from Sequoia sempervirens, assembly GCA_007258455.2. NCBI lineage: Eukaryota > Viridiplantae > Streptophyta > Pinopsida > Cupressales > Cupressaceae > Sequoia > Sequoia sempervirens. The sequence continues at coordinate 158,349,503 of VDFB02058242.1, read as the reverse complement.
TGCTTTCACTTCTTTTACTAGAGCATGTTCCTTTCCTTTGTAATATCATAGTTTAATTCTGCTCCTTGGAGGGATTTGCTGAAAAATGATATAGGTTGTTCATGCCCCTCATCATTCTTCTATAACATTATTGCAACAAGGTTTTGTATGATGCAAATGAGAATATTTGAAAGGGCTTACTAAAATAAGGGGATTTCACCATTGTGGCATCCTTAATTACTCTCTTTATAGCTACAAATGCATCCAGTGCTTCTATAGTCCAATCTATTTTAGTCCCCTTTTTCAACATTTTTGAAATGGGCTTGACAATTTAAGGAAAGTTTGACATAAATATTCTTACAAAATTTATTTGTCCAAAGAAGGAATAGATTCCTTTAACTGTCTTAGGAATAGGAATCTTATCTATGGCTTTTACTCTTTTTGGATCAATTCTGACTCTGCACTTGGACACTATTTGTCCAAGTAACTTTCCCTCTATTACTACAAAAAGACACTCTTTAGGATTCAAGGAAATGCCATATTCCAATGCTTTGAAAAATATCCTTTCAAGGTGTGCGACATGGTCTTCTTCTTTCTTGGAATATGTAGTGAGATCATCTTGGTATACCACCATTATTATGTCAATTAGATTAGTAAAAGCAACATCCATGGCTCACTGCAATGTGGATCCAGCATTTGTTAGCCCAAATGGAATTATTATGTATACATATGTGCCCCAAGGAGTAGTAAAATTAGTTTTGAATTGTTCTTATTCCTTCACTTTCACCTAGTTATCCCCAAAAAATCTATCCATCTGATGCAGAGGTGGGGAAAGATCAAATTAAAATGTATTCAAACTCCCAAAAACACAATTTTCCTCAAGGGAAACTTGCTCCAACTAGCCAAACCACAAAACCTCATTTTAAGCCAATTTGAGGAGGGTTTAATGAAAATATGGGTTCTAAGTCTTATCATAACATTCTAGTGCCTCAGACCTTCATAAAATGACCTTCAAAAACTCAAAACACTATCACATATATAGTTCCAATCATATTTTTCCAAAACCTTACTTTAGTTCCTCAATTTCACATGGAAAACTCATGAAAACACCCTCAAACTAGTTAATCAAACCCTCAAACTAGTTAGAAACATGCAGTCCCAGAAAAATGAAGAGATCTCCCTCAAAACTCAATATTATAACCTCTAATTGGATTTAAATGAAATATATTTCATGTTCCTACAATATTATATAAGTCTCAGAGCATATGGTGGTGGTACAGATCCATACAATGCTTGCAAAGTTCAGGAAAACAGGAAAACATGGGATTTCAGACCACCCGGTAGTAAAATGAGGATATCTCACTCGATTCTTAATGAAATAACACCATTCCAACGCCAAAAGAAATTATATTCAATTATATATCCATCCATTATAGGCTTGGAGTGTGAAACAATATGTACAGGTCGTACAATGCATGTGATCAACAATTTCTTAATGGAAAACACAAAAAACAGCAAACTTTTTATTAGAAACGCATTCCAAACTTCTTCAACAGCCTCCCCTTCAAGATATTAAAAAAATATATCATGATTCCACCTGAACAATACCTCCTGGGGTGTTCAAATACCATAACCACCCTTTAATTAGATTCTAAAATGACAATTTTGCCAATTTTGCTCTTAATCACTATCCCATTACAACTTGATCAACTTGATTTTTGCAAATACCACCTAATTGACCTATTAATCCCTCCAATACATTGAAAATGGTCATTGAGACCTTATTTAACATGGAATAAGACCCTACTCCCCATGTCCCTTAAAACTCATGATTTCACATGGCTTTTGCATTATGAATCAAACTGACAAATTCAACTAAATGATTCAAAACCCTTTCAAATTACATTATGACTGGTCCTTTAGACCTTATTAAGCATAAATGAACAAAAGATACACCTAGGTATCAACTTAGACTTCATAAGGTGTAGGTGCTCCTACACCACCATCATGGATAACAATTCACACTTGTGACCCTTTGGTGCATAGCCTCCATGTTTGGGAGTGGATAGTTGTCTTTAAGGGACAAGATATTTAGATTTCTAAAATCTACACAAAACCTTATGTCACCATTCTTCTTTCTGACTAGTACCAAGTTGGAAACCCAAGTGGAATTTCTAATAGGTTTAATGATGCCTCCCTCACTAAGCTTCATAAGCTCTTCATGCATCTTGGGCTACAAAGTTGGGTTTATTGGTCTATCCTTTTTCCTAAAAGGTTTTGCATTAGGTTTGAGTGTAATTTCATGTTGGAACAAATCTTCCATGTATGCCTTAAGGTCATCATAAGACCATGTGAAGAAATGATTATGTTTCCTTAATAATGCAATCAACATCTTTCTATTTTTTGGGCTTATATTTCCTTAATAATGAAATCAACATCTTTCTAACTGTTGGGCTTATCTTTTTCCCAATGTATACCTTTTTTGGTGCTAATTTAGTTCCCAAGTTGATTTCTTCATTGTCTTCCCTTTCTACTAGTGTTTATTTCATTAGGGCTCGATCATTTCCATAAAACACCCTCTCCATAGCCACAAGTCCCTTGGGAATCTTGTGTTAGTGCCTTTTTAGGTTGTCTTTCATTCTCTGGTTGAGTGCCTTTGATTTTCCTGTTATATCCTTGGCTGGGAGTTTTTCCTTCATTTTACATGTGGGTTAAGTGGGCTCCCACAAGGGTTGAGCTCAACGTGTTTGAATTCACTTATGGTGGGTGTTTCTCCCTTTGGTTCTTTTGTCTTGCCTTCTTGTTTCCTTCATGGTCTGAACCCTAGCTAGGGTTTCTTTTTCTCCTTTTGGGTCTGTGGGTTTCTTTTTTTTTTTATTCTGGTCATTTGTTCTTTTTCTTTGGTGACTTTTCCGCCTGGTTCGCTCTTCACTTGTGGTCCCCTCGAGCCCTATTTTTTCATTCGTTACCGGCCCCTTGTTACCACTTTCAGCGGCCCTGCTTCTACTTCGGCATGACTTTTGGCTCTCGGGGTGAGGTCCTCCTGACTCTCCTTCATCTCCCCGAGACCCCTCCTCCTGGCCTGTGTTCATTGTGTCGAGGAGATGTCTCCCCAACCCCTGCTTGTCTTGCTAATGGTGCTTCCTTCAGTGCTCTCAGTGTGACCTTTTCATTTTGTTGTGATCTCTGGGCGACTTCGTGATGTCTCTCTGAGATCTGTTATTTGGTGGTCCCCATTCGATGTGTCAGGGAGATGTCTCCTCGACCCCTCCATGTCTTGCCGACTGTGATTAATATTCAAGATGGCATGTTTTCTTTTCCCTGATGTCTTCCCGACACCACTTTCTCTTGTCGATGGTGCTTCTTGTTGGGGTGTCATTGTGATCTCTCACCGAGGCGGCTATCTCTCGCCGATATGGGCCTCTCCCTGCTGGAACATCTTGTCGAATGCACCCGGTCCTGCCGAGATGATCACTAGACTTTTTTTTTAATTTTTGTTGCTGTGACATTTTCCCGCCCTTATGATATATGGCCAATTGGTTTTCTGAATGCCCTAATTAACTTGAATTGAACTAGTGACACATTCAATGCACGCGATCTCTTGGTCCATGATTTGAAATGATGGTGATGATCATTTGGGATCAACATGATGACTCCATTTGGTCCTGAGCCTCGATTACTGGTGCGGGTTGGTGTGACATAGGTGGAATTTATTACAAAACTAGGGAAATGGGTTCTCTGAGGTGGATAGGTAGTTGAGATGGATGGCTTCTACATTTTTGGCCTCTAGATTTGTGGCAATCACACCCCTAGAATTCCTAGGTGGTACAGTCAATGTTCCTTCCTGGTTTGACTACCATGGATGGCCATTCTTGTACTTGCTTGATTCAACCAAGTTGTGTGATATTCTTCTTGTTCCACCTAACAGAGCTTTCAAGAAGATTCAGAGAGGTGGGTGAGAGGTCTTGGCCAATTTTTAGTTGTTCTCTGAGCTGGAAGATGTGTTTCTAGGTCAGCTAGGGTTTCTGTTGGTGTGCCCACATGGACTCATGCTGACTGGTGACCCTGGCTGTATAAATGTAATTTCTTTCCACTTTGTAAGCGTTTGATGGAAGTTTAAAAAAAAAATTGTAAAGGGAACCAGTTATCTCTGGTTGGGTAGCTAAGGCTCGATTTGAAGCAAGAACACTTAGGGAAAATCAGATTATTGTCAATCTTCGAGATCTAGGGCATATTTCACTAAATGTAAGGTTTCTGGATATAAATGGAATCACGAATATGATTGATTGAATTTAAAAATCTCTCCTTGTAATGGTGTGTATGAAATTTTAATGAAACTAAATGATCAAGGATCATTTCATTTTTTGGTTCTGGTTGATGCTCTTCCTTAAGGAATGAGTTAAATTGCATTAATCAATCTAGAGTTTTATATGCATTATTAAGGGATTTTATAAGAATTTTGATAGATTCAATCAATGGTTCAAGAGATAATAACGTTAACTTCATAAAGGCTTAGGTTTCCAGAGTTAAATACCCCATCTATTGCACATTTTCATGACTCCTTGCCCAAGGATATTGGCACTGATCTAGTTACAATTTTTATATCTTTAGTAGCCTGGTTGTTTAATCAGATAACAAATATTTTAATTAATCAATTCTATTTCATGTTATACTATATATGTTTTATCATTCTCAGCAGGATATACATTGTTTGCTCAAAGGAAGCCAACTTTGAGTGAACCATGGTATATCTGCTATAAGGAGATTGAATCTGCTTTGTTCAAGGGATTACCCCCCTAGGTCTTGCAGAGCCCAAAGTGAAGGAGATGGCAGCCACAAGTGCTGCATCTCGTCTACTGGTCATTTGTCTAGCGAACATTCAAGCATTGAGCTTGGCCAGCTCATAGGTGTTTGCATAGACCTGCTAGTTAGTTGTTTCCTAAACAAGAAAAATGACAAACATCTTCTTAGTCTATAGTTGCACAACTTCCTTACCAAATACAGTTTTCTATCCATCTACTTCCTCCAAAAATGCACTAAAATCAATTTCTTGAGCCTCATACTATTCAAAGTAAGGTAAGAACTTAATTAGATCAGTGTCATCATTAAAAACTTTCCAAATATAGATGTTATCTTGGATTTCAGGTCTTGTTTTGAGTTCAATTTGTGAAATTCCTACTAGAGTAACATCATCTCTCTTCAAAGCTACATTCACCAAGAAATCTTCCATTAAATTCTTGGATCTATATATGCATTCAATAGAGAAAGCATTGAACAACTCAATGGTGTCCCATACAAAATTACTATACTGCTTTATCCTTTTGTTTTTTGTAGAATACTTTGATCTTGCTTGTGAAATAACCAACTAAGAATCACCAAGAACAATTATTAGTCTAATCTTGTGTTTGGTAGACATGTTCAATCCTATCAGCAAGGCCTCATACTCTCCTATGTTATTTGTGCACTCAAATGTTAAAAAAAAAAGAATATTTGAATTGTGTTCCCTCAAGTGAAATAAATACAACACTTGCTCCATTACCTTATTTACTACATGCTCCATCAAAATCCATTTTCCATACACCATGCTCATTCTTTGAAACATCCCTAGAAATTGGATCAGTGTTCAATATTTCAAATTTTGAATGTTCTATTCTAAATCTTCCTAAGTCCGCATCACAAAAGAAATTCATTTGATTGGGGTCAAAGAGCTCATTGACATGTTGAGATCTAGGCTCCCTATGTAGCCTGGCATCTTTTCCATTCATAGGGATAGTAGCATAGGACAAGTCCAACAGAACATTCCCTCTTACTGTTGTTGTCCACTTCCTTGACAATAGCATCCCATAGTAAGTTGGAGTATCAACCACAATAATATCTATTTTATATGTTGCTTCTAGATATCATGCATGTTTCAGTTCTACATCCCATATTAGTCCTACTATAGGAACTGATCTATTATCCATAGCATAACATTTTTCATATGTACTATTTACCCATAGACCTAGCTCCTTCATGATAACCAGGGGAGTGATGTTGATTGCTACCCCTGAGTCAATCACGCAATTCTTCACCATTTTATTGTTGATAACCAATGTGGTATAGAATGGATCTACTTGGGATGGATTCTTTGTGAGTGCATCTCCCAAATGTACCTTTGGTGCTTTTGTGACTTCCCTTTCCATAACATTTTCTTCTTTCTTCCGATCTTCATGTTTTTGAGATATGTTGGCGATCATTTTGAGAGTTGTATCTATGAACTCTTCAATTTTCATCAACACCATTAAAGGAACTATCTTTATTGTTTATGCCAATGCTTGGGCCATGTCAAATGAAGAGGTAGTGATTCCTTGTTTTCCCTTTTCAATTTTAGTAACTTTCTTCAAATCATTCTTTTTGTGCTTTTTCTGGCTCAACATCAGTAGTCTCCTTTTGGATGTTTTTTTGTGGTTTCTTTTCTTCATTCTTCTTTTGTTTAGATGGAACATTCTCCTTTTTTTCTATTCTTTAATGAACATGCTCTTGGGTATCCCTTGATCTCCCTATGTGGTCCTACTTCTCATATTGTATTTTCTCCCTTTTTCCCTAGCCACTACTTTTGTTGTGATTTCTTTCTTTCATTGTTCTATTAGTGTTTTGAGCTGAAACAGAGGTGTTGTATTGTACGCATATGCATCCTTGTATGATTTTTCCTCCACATCAAAAAATACCTCTTGTTCCACATTCACATTGTATTTCTAATTATCAATGTTATATTCATATCCTTCTTTTGAAGAAAACTATCCCTCCTCTTTCTGATAAGAACTCTATCTAAGAATATTCATAGTATGGCCATCCCTAGCTTGCTCCTGCTACCATTCATATTGATAGGCCTGAGCCACTTCACAATATTCAAGATCATGAGGTCTGTGTCAAGGTGAACACCATGATGTAGTATCAAGTGCATGTGCTCCATGTATTTTCAATAGGTCCAGAGTCTCTTTCCAATTTGGTCCTGTTACCGGCTTTGGATCTGTCCAAGTAGTGTTGTAGGGCATGTCATGTAATCTTGTTCTTTCATTTGTGTATGAATTATCTTTCCTATTCTAGGGATTGTTATAGTTTTGGGGAACTCTAAGGTTTTCCCTTTTTCCAATCATCCATGTAGCCTTTCTATTATTCTTAATGGTTAATGTTGTTTTTTGTGCTTCAGTTAAACTTCTAGGGAATATGTTCTTGAGTTCATACCCCATTTTTTGATCAAATGATTTTAGATAAATACTTAAGGTTGTCAGATCAATTAGTTTGGACCCATGTGGTATTGTATTGTATAGTTTGGAGAACCTCTAATTGAAATCATAAAGTGACCCATTTTGGTATTTTTTAATACTTATCTATTCATGCATGGAAAATTTAGGGGCACACTAATTTCCATATTGTTCTAGAAATTGATTTTGGAAGTCTGCTCTAGAATCAATTGAGGCATCAAGTAGACTATTGAACCAATCCCTTTCTTCTTCAATTAGGGACATCATCAACAATCTCATATTTACATTTGCATACTCCATACCAATATCTTATATAAAGGTATTGAAATTTTGAGTATTTTCTTTAGCTGATATCACATTATTCCCAGTGAATTTGGGAACCATATTTCTCCAATTGTTGTCAATTGGGTATGGATATAATTGGTATCCTATTAAATAAAATTGTCTACTTATGCTCATGGGGTTTTATAGATGTAGATTCAGAGGTGGTGGATTGGGGTAGTATTGGTATCCATATTGCGGCTGATGGTAGACATTTTGTTGGATGTGTTGTTGAGGATACTAATTCTGATGTGGCACATGTTGATGTTGTGGAGAATACTATTGACTTGGTGGTGGATAGTGTTTGGGAATATTTCTAGCATTTGGGGGTTGGGACCTTTATGGTGGCATATTATGTTGGGTGCATTGTATTGGGTTACTACCTACATTATGAGGTACTTTTGAAGTACCAAGAGCACCTGTATTTTGGGATGTCCCATCTGAATCAAAATTACCACCTTGTTTATGTGGAGGGACATATTTTGGCGGCTTTGGTGTTTAGATGCTTAATTGTTCCATTTTTTGATCTAGCTTCTAGCTTTCTTGTATCATCTATTGTCTCCTTATAAGTTGTTGTATTTTCCATTCTACATGTAGTTCAATCTATTGGTTAGTCATACTATCAAAATCAATGACAGTGTAATCAATGAACCTCTTCTAGTTTTCTTCTCATTGTGATGAGAATCCCTTATCATATTCCTCTTGTGTTTGTTTTCTTTCTTCTTCAACCCATTCCTCAAACTCATTTTCCTTTTGAGGTTCTAATCTATAATTGAGGATATTATCATTTATATTTCTTCTATTAGGTGGTGTTGAGGAATTTCCACCATTAGTGTGAAGTGGAGAGTTAAATGTTGCGAATGTTTTCTCTAATGTGTTCACACTATCTTTTGGTTGTTTAGATGTTGTTTCACTCTTATTTGTGCTAATTTTTTGATGAGGAGATCCATGCTTGTCTTTCCACCTAACATTTCTCTTCTTAGGACTCTCTTGGTGAAAATATCTTCTTCCATTCATGTTGGATGATATAATATATCTCTGGTGTCTATCATATATCTTTTCTAATTTGATATTTACTTTATCAGTCATAAAAATACTTTAGATTTGGGTATGTGTAGCTACAATCATGATGGGCCACAAAGTGGCAATATGATTGGTATGTAGCTGACGACTTTTTTTTAGCCAAAATTGATGAAACGAAAAGGGTTTTTAAAGGATATTCTCAGCTTTCCACCAATATAAATTATGTTTTACTTTGAATTTAATAAGTAATTATTATTCATTTTCTATTCAAATTATGACTAAACTCCTAATTGATAGGCTGATTGAAAAGCATCTAGAGCTTTCAAACTGTATCACATTTTTTGAATCCAAAACATGATTCACATTCTATGCTTTGCATACTATAGGATTAAAAAAAGAAAAAATGAATTTCATAAAGTTTTGACCAAGTTCTGGTGGCCAGACATACAAGTTTCTATATTTTTTAAAATTTGTAATAAAAAACTCATAATTAATTATTTACTTGGAAAAAAGTTATAAAAAAATATGCATCACATCAGGACATGAGTCCTCTACTTATATCTAAAGTATTATAAAAAATATTATCATTTTATTGTGGTTGGGGTGGTCAAACAGACACGTACTTCTTATTTTTTCCCTAAAATTGAAGTACCATTGCATTGAAGTTAAAAATTTTCACCAAATAGATTTTTTTTTTAAACAAACCTAGTAGTTTAGAAACTACATTCAATTTTCTACAAATTCTATTCTTAAGTATTTTTGAAATATTATAGATAACTTATTCAAATTTTTACGTCAAGTTGCCTAACTCTGATTTTTCTGATTTTTTTGCCACTTAAGGGCCTGCTTTTTCAATGATGATCCTGCACATACCCATTTTCCACCTACTTTTCATATGTAGGAAAATTATTATGTTTCTTTCCATTGAATTTTTTAATCTGTTATGAGGTCTTTTAGTGACTCTATGATGGAAAGGTCAAGTTCAAAATTGGCTTAATCCCCAGCCGACTACCAATCTGTTAGGTCTCAAAAATGCAGGATTTTAGACCACAAGAGGGTGCCAATCTCTTGATACATTTTTGGCCCACAAATGAGGTAGAAAAGATTCTGATTACCTCCTACTCTTTAGGCTCTACAAAACCTAGGTGAGTGTACCTAAATGATAAGCATATTTTGAAGGTTATGACCTCTAAATCAAGCAATCTATTCACAATGGCATGTGAGGTGAAGTAGATGCAATGATAATTACTACTTCCTACTAAAAATGTTTTGAAAATCAAATATATAGATGAGGTTTATATGAGATTATTCTAAAATGACCAATTCCTACACTATTGAGTGAATGGAGTTGAGAGGTGAATGATGATTTTTGGGATAAGCTTTTGTAAGATGGGTAGAATTACTCTTCAGTTTAACTCAAGTAGTTGAGCACTCTAAATGTTTACACCTTGTGCAAATGTGCAAGTATATCAGTTATTTGGACTCTTCTTAGTGATCCTAGTGATATCCCCCTATGCTACTATGAAGTTACGAAAGGATTTAATTCAAATGTGAAGGGAAAAAAATTAAGAAAACCTATTCAAATGGACTTTAATGCAAACAAGAACCTATCAAATTTGATTTATGAACTCTAGATTTTGTAAGAGCTTAATAAATTAGCTCAACACCCAAAAGAACCTACAAAGAACAAAGATAAACCTTGCACAAGAGGATATGCAACAAAGAGCTTGTTGAATATTAATCAAGGATTCAAAATGAGGTATGTTACAAATGATACATGAGATGCCTTAAAAAGGCAATGTATGCACAACCCTAAACCTAACTTGAACTAAAAGATAGCTCAACTAGATAAGCTTACTTATTTCAACTAGATAAGATAAGTTCTAGAAAATCCAACTAAGACTTTCTAAAAACAAATCTTTTTCCTAAGAAAAATTATACAAGTGTAATTAAATAATTAATTACACCAACACCCCCCCATAAGTGAAACTTGGGGAGAAGATTATTATGAGAATGATGCAAAGATGCAAAAGATGGGTCCCAAAAATAAGGCCATGTTAGGTACCCATTTACAAATGAGGAATCTCTCACACCCAAAGAAAAGCAGAAAAACCTTGTGGGAATGCGTTTTTTCTCTTTTGGAGAAAAGTAGAAAAACCTTGTGGGAGAAAACTCCTCTCCAAAAGAGAAAAAACACAAGAACATGAAGAACATCATTGAAGAAGAAGATGCAAACAATTATCGAAAGATGACTGCTACAGTGCCGACGGACCTCCTTTAAACATAGGATGATTTGGATCAAGAAGACAACAATTTGCATGAGTTCCCCCAATGACACTACTTGAACAACAATCGAAAATACAAATGGCACATGATTATGTATGAGTGACCCCAGTGACACTACTCAACCACTAATAGTTTAAAGTACAGGTGCCAATAGTTTGAAGAACACTGATCAACTCAGGATGGAAGATTCCTTCCAAGGAAAAATGAAGGAAGCATTAGCATGAATAGTATAATACCCCCCATAATGTTGACTGGGAGAGCCTGACAAATCCATTGAAATGTTTTGTAACACCCTGTAGTACATGAAGGAGAAGAAATAACAACTAAAAGTGCACAAGAAAGAACCTGCAATTGAAAAAGTGGTGTGCAAAGCAAAGCACACGCATGAAGCTAGAATCATATGGATCCACTGTTGTCATGGAGGGACACTCACTGGACAAAGGTGTGATGGAGAAAACAAAGGAACTACACAACCCCCCATGGCACTTTATAATATAGTGCAAGTACAAAATATGGAATAACCTTATGTGAAAAATCCCCAAAAAACATGTACAATAGTGTGGCACTTTATCTCAGTGCGTTTACATAGAATATTGCTTACAAATGATGTTCAAAGTGCCCAAAAAGAAGAAAATACTTTAAAAAAACATATAAAGCATCCCAAATGAAGCTATCCCATGTGAAAAGAAGTTTCCAGGTGCCAACATGTCCAAGTAATTAACGAAAGTTCCAAAATTCAAAAAACTAAATTAATTATTCCTAGGGCCAAATCTGGAAAAACTACATGAGTAACTCTAAAAACCTCATAGAAACCTTTCCAACACCACAAAGATCACAAAAAATAGAGGAACGGTGCAAAAGTTATGAGCTTAAGGGTGAAAATAGAATCTATGAGTTCAACGAGCAAATAATCCAACCAAAAAACAAAATCTCTAAAAACAAAATACACCATGAGAAAATTGGGCTCGCCGGCTTTCTGATGATATCTTGTTTCAAAAATTTCACCTTTTGGGTCAAAAGTTGTGGAAAAATGAAAACAAACACCCCTTTTACGACAAAAGGGGGTCAAATGGGGCCATGCAGCAGATTGTACTACAAACGTCAACATGATGTCATGCTGACATCTATAGAATATCTCACAGAATATTCCCTTCATTTGCAAAAAAAATTTAGTCCCCTACAAAAAACACTAACTGATGGAATATACCTTGTACTTGATGAAATATTCTCTGGAAAAATGTGCTGACTCCTAAAATTTGGACAGCTCCCAAAAAAGCCAAGCACTGATAAAAATTTTGCCACCTACAAAACAGTCATCATACAATAAAGAAAGTGGCCATCGGGAATAAAGAAGTTGGAAAGTGGAAAGGGGTGTCAGTAAGTTGGTAAAAAGACACCAATGGAAAAGACAACACTGGGGAAAAAAAGGTGCTAGCGGGTGGAGTACGAGGCTCGCAAGGACCTGCACAAGTAGGTACTCTGCAGGTACTTCATTAAATGTGCCCCAAAAAAGACAAATAATAAATCCACCCATACCTTCTTTTCTTTTCTTTTTTTAAATCAAAATAACTTTACAATATTTTATTAATTTTTTGACAAAAAATTAAAGTCAGAAAATAAAAAAAAAATTTACCAGGCCTGTAAAGATTTTTTTCTTGATCCACATTTGGACAGTTGTACGAGCCCATTCGAGTAAAAAAAATTTCCTCACGAACAATGGACGTTGAATATAGGCATGTCATATGTTGATTTTCGTCTCTCGAATGCTTTGGATATGATGGAAAGGTTTGATTTACCTCAAAATGCACCGAAAGCTTTACAACTTCTAGATCTAGAAAATATTCAAACCCCATAAATTTGGCATAAAATTTCAGTTTTAGGTGAAACAAAAGTCGATTGTAAGAGCTAAAGAAACTAACTCAACACCTAGGAGCACCTACAAATAACAAAGATAAAACTTCCACAAGAGGATATGCAAGAAAGACCTTATTGAAGATTGATCTTGGATTCAAAATGAGGTATGTTGCAAATAATACATGAGATGCCTTAAAAAGGCAATGCATGCACAACCCTAAGCCTAACTTGAACTAAAAGATAGCTCAACTAGATAAGATAAGTTCTAGAAAAGCTAAATAAGACTTTATAAAAACAAATCTTTTTCCTATGTAAACTTATGCAAGTCTAATTAAATAATTAATTACACCAACAAATTTTTGGGTAGGGCTTATAGACTACTCTTGTAATCTTATGATGTTTCACTTAAAAGGATAGAGATAAACCCCACTCAAAATTCTAGGTAGGTTCACTCAAATTATGCAATGTATGATGTTATTTAGACTAAATGGAAGGATCTAAGTGCAATTGAATGAACTATTTGACTTATTATGAATGCAAAACCTATGAATTATGTAATGTTGGAAAACATAATGTGATATGCAAACATGAACTAGATATGAGCAAATGCAAAATAGAAAAGAAGAAGTTTGATTCAGAGTGCACCTAGGTAGAGAATGGAGAATCTAGAGTGTCCTAAATGTTGGAAGAGATCACTAAAAATCACTAGTGGGACTAATTTGCCACTGATGGTGAATCAGTCTTGCTTTTAATGAAAACTTCTAGAGACTGGTTTCTAAGTGTCAGGATCTGGAATCTAACAAAATATGGATTTTCAGTGTAACAGTGGGACTCATTCACCATTTATGGTGAATCACTTCTCTCCCAAAATTATTATAACTTAGGAACCAATTCTATCAAACTAGATCTGAGGTTGTCTGCTTGTCAAGTTGATGAAGTTAATTCTATAGAAAATGGACAAAATGTCTGCTCCAACCTTCAAATAGGTTGTAGTTGACTTGAAACACTTTGTTGACTTCTTGTCCACTTTTTAACACCTAATAGCTTGTCAAATTTGTATACACAAGTCAAACACCTAATGAAGAAATCTAATGATATAATAATGGTTGCTCCAAAATACGTGATTAGTGATTGATTCAATGATGCAAAGTGCTTGCATGCTTGAATGAATGTGTGAATAAGTGAACTTGATGAATGGGGGTTAAAATGAGAAGAAAAACACTTATTTATACACACTTGTGCCTTAGTAACCTAAATATCGCTCATCATATGTAGACATAAGGTGATTTGAAATAAAAACCCAAAAGAAAATTTGAAATATTTTGAATTTTGAGCTAAGAGGGATTCATTCGCCACCCATGGTAAATGGGTCCCACCTTGGACCTAAATGTGGGTGTCAGGAATTAAGTCACATTTAATGTTGTTTGTTAGGTTTACATTCAAAAACACACTCAATTAATCCTTATAAGGGCATAAAGGAGTCAAATAAAGCATAAGAAAGGTGTAAATAGTGAAATTATGCCTAGAAAATTGTGAAATCTTGTTACAAGACTTTATAACACTTCAAAATAGGACTTGATAAGTGATGAAAAGGTGATTTTTTAGGTGAATTGTAATAATAGAGTCTAGAAAAGTGTAGAAATGTTTTACAATACTTCACAACACTTTCACAAGACATCAAATTTTGAATTTTAAGGACCTAATGTGAATATTGAAGCCAAAATGCAACATTAAATCAAAGAAAAATAGACCAAGCATCATGGAGAATGGCATAAAAGACCATGAAAATTACAATGGACCATTTTTCTATAGTACATCTAGTCCCCACTTTAGTGAGAGGGAGAACTTGCTTCAAACTCACACTAAAGTAGCCATGCATATTGAGAAGGATCCTATTGCACTTATGTTAAAGTAAGATGGAATGACAACGATCAACAGGGATGATCAAACCCCCAAGATGAAGATTCCATGGAAAAGATAAACATATGAACAAAGAAGCACACATTTTTGGCAACACAAGGGAAAACAATTGAGAGAGGGGGTGAATCAGTTGTCCTAGAAATTCAAAACTTAGTAACCTTATTAACTTTATTCTTAGATTGGATTAATAACCATGAAAGCATAAATCGACATCACATCAAAAATACACATAACACCAAGATATTTTTTATGTGGAAACCTTGTTAGGGGAAATCCAAGGTGGAGATTAGTCCACAAGATTATACTCTATTAAAATTATAAAAAAAATGCGAATGGGGAATGCACATGCATTCGGGCACATTGCCTAGAGCTCACTGCTCAATTATAGAAAGGATTACTTCCCAAAGGAAGACAAACTATCTTACAAAATATTTTGATTACATCCATAGGATTTGAACTGAGAAAATAGCATCTACTAATGCCTAATTACAATTCTGGTTAAGCACATGAACACTCCTTCACACTCTGCTTTTTCCTTCAAATGATTAGGACATTATTCATACATCTCACATACACTCATGCCTTCAAATGAAATAAAAAATCACTCATATATATCTACAACAAGAAATTACATTGCTACATGTTGACCTAAATGAAATAACAAAATGTATACAAAGTGTCGGCCCAAAACATTAAATAAATTTCAATGTGAATCAACCAAGGTTGAGCACAACATAGTGGAGACCCAAAATAAAGTCTTCAAACATGATAACACTTCAAATAATTATTCATTGAAGATCCACAACAAGCTACAACACCCGATCAGCCAAGAACATGAGAAACATGAACACGCAAGAGAAAATCTCCAATCACGAGCACAATGATCAATGCAGATGTGCAACATAGATATAACACAATCTAGAAAGATCCATAAACATCATGAATCACTAGATAAGTATTTGCAACAATTGAACTTACTAAAATCACATCATCTTCATTTAAGAACACGAAACGAAGAAACAAAATGACTGTCAGAATACAACTACTCATAACTTGATCAAATCTTTACGTGGATCTCTAGAACTTGACATGGATAAACTAGATATACTCAACAAGAAAATTTTTAATCCACAACCTCTAATAATCAATGTACTGAGCTCACCAATAGACTGAACTTCACGTCACCACTAACAACTTGTAACTTTATTACAATTTTCTCAATATCCTTGACATATACAACCTCTAATACATTAATTTCAATAGTTTTGAAATTAATGAAAACCACAAATCAACAACACAACCACAACATCCAACAACCTCCCCTTTTGGAATTGATGGCAACACACAATTTGAAAAACACCATCAACACAACTATCTTTAGCACTTACTCCCCCTTAGGTTCTAACTCTTTTCTCCTTAATTCTTTTATACAACTTTTCTCCCTACATGACTCTTCTCTTCAAATAATTCATAGATTTTCACATGACTCTTCTCCCCCTTTAACATCAATAACAAAGATCTCTTTACTCCACACAAGCTCTGAACCACATATCTGAACATCTGACTACTCCCCCTAAGTAGTAGCCACCACAACATCAATCCAGATCAAGAACTAATTATGAGATGCATAGATTGAGAAATTCAATGCATCTTAGTTTTGATTAGGAGGGATAATCACCCCTAACTTCCCTCTGAGATACTCAAAAGTATCCTTAGGAAAATGCTTGGTAAAGATATCTATAATATGTTCCTTAGTAGGGACATACTCCAGTCTAACTTCCTTTTCACTCACCTTCTCTCTCAAAAATTGAAACTTGATAGATATATGCTTGGTCTTTGAATGTAGCACTAGATTCTTAGAAATGTTAATTAAGTATATGCCGGATCATTATGGAAAAAATAGGCCCTCAAGTGGCAAAAAATTCAGAAAAATCAGAGTTAGGAAACTTGATGTAATAATTTGAATAAGTTATCTATATTATTTCAAAAATATGTAAGAATAGAATTTGTCAAAAATTGAATGTAGTTTCTAAACTACTAGGTTTCTTTTTTTAGAAAAAGGATCTATTTGGTGAAAATTTGAAATTTCAATGCAATAGTACTTAAATTTTAGGGAAAAAATAAGAATTAGGTGTTTATCTAACCAACCTAACTACAATAAAATGATAATATTTTTTTATAATATTTTATATATAAGTAGAGGACTCATTTCCATATGTGATGCATATCTTTTTGTAATTTTTTTCCAAGTAAATAATTAATTATGAATTTTTTATTACAAATTTTTAAAAATATAAAAACTCGTATGTCTGACCACCTTAACTTGGTCAAAACTTCATGAAATTCATTTTTGTTTTGTCAATCCTATAGTATGTGAAGCATAGAATGTGACACATGTTTCAAATTAAAAAAATGTGATATTGTTTGAAATTTATAGATGTTTTTCAATCAACCTATCAATCAGGACTTTAGTCTTAATTAAAATAGAAAATGAATAATAATTATTTATTAAATTCAAAGTAAAGCATAATTTATATTGGTGGAAAGCTGAGAATCTCCTCTAAAACCCTTTTCATTTCATCAATTTTGTATAAAGAAAAATTCATCATCCATAATACCCTACACATACCCATCATATCGCCACTTTTTGGCCCATCATGATCCTGCACATACCCAATTGCACTTTAATTATCACAAAACATAACAATAGGTTCATCATACACAACTCTAATATCTACCAAAATTGACTTCATCTATAATATTTGGGTACATTTTTTAGCATAAACAATGTATTCTACCGTTGCAGTAGATAGAGAAAATGACATTGTGCTTCTTACTTAACCATGAAATCAAATTATTACCCAAGAAAAATGCACCACCACTATTAATCTTTTTATCATTCACATCACATAGCCAATCAACATCAATAAAAACACTCAAAGTAAGATCATCATCTTTAGGATACCACAAGCCAAAATCAATTGTCCACTTCAAGTATCTGAAAATCCTCTTCATAGCAGTTACATGAGATTCCTTAGGATCAACTTGAAATCTTGCAACAATTCATACAACATTCATGATATCTAGTCTAGTTTGAGTCAAATAAAGTAGTCCACCAATCATCGATCTATATCTAGTTTCATTTTCTTTTGGAGAATCATCATCCTGTGTCAACTTGCATTCGGTCACCATAGGTGTACCAACTAGCTTCAAATCTTCCATACTAAACCTCTTTAGCAATTCTTTGACATACTTGGACTGAGATATAAAGATCCTTTTATCTAGATGAGTAATTTGAAATCCCAAAAAAAGAATTTCATGTCACCAAACTCATTCACAAACTATCATCTCCTCTAAAAATGATATCATCAACAAAGACTTCAACAATCAAATCTTTATCATGACTAATCTTGAAATATATATTACTATCAATAGTACCTTTATTGAATCCAAGATTCAACAAATACTTGTCCAATTTGGCATACCATGCTCTTGGGGCTTGCTCAAGTCCATACAATGCTTTCTTCAACCAACAAACAATATCTGCCTGATCAGTCAATTGAAATCCATTTGGTTGCTCAACATACACTTCTTCCAATTTTCCATTTATAAATGTTGACTTCACATCCATTTCATAAACCTTGTATTTTTTGTAAGTAGCATAAGAAAGAAATAGTCTCACAAATTTAATCCTAGCAATAGGGGAAAATGTCTCTTCAAAGTCAATTCCTTCCATCTGAGAATATTGTTTACACACCATTCTTTCTCTGTTTCTAACAACTTCACCTTGCTCATTCAGCTTGTTTCTAAAGACCCATTTAGTTCCAAATAGATTTTTGTCCTTAGGTCTAGGAACAAGAATCCATGTATTATTCTTCTCAATTTGTTGTAGTTATTCTTTCGTTGCTTCCACCTAATGTTCATCTTTGCATGCTTCATTCACACTATTAGGCACAATCTTTGAACTCAAACAATATTCTTTTGTAATTTTTCTCCTAGTATGAACACCTTTGTTCTTATCACCTATAATTTGATCTTTTGAATGATTAAGTCTTACATACCTTGGAGTCTTATGATTTTCTTAAACTTCTAGCTCTTGTGATCTCTCTTCTGCACTTTCACTAGTTCCTTCCTCTTGATTTTCTTGATTCACTAGAATGATCTGAACTTGATTTTGAGTCTAAAATTTCTTTCCTATGACTCAACTATTATTTTGATCATCTAAATCATATCCACAGGTTTTGGGTGGTCTAGCTATGTATTCATCAACCTTGACATTTTGACTTTCAACTACTTTCCTCAATCTCTTATTGTAGCACTAGTAGGCCTTGCTCTTAGAAAAATAACCAAGATAGATTCCTTCATCACTTCTAGCATCAAAATTTCCTATATCTTCATCTATTTTGATATAGCATTTACTCCCAAAGATTTTGAAATATCTAACTATAGGCTTGTGACCAAACCATAGCTCAAAAGGATTCTTATCAGTATCACCTTTGACTTGTACCCAGTTGAGAATGTAAACAATATTACACATAGCTTCTCTCCAATAGATATGAGGAACATTTCCTTCTATCATCATAGTCCTAGTAGTATCTTGAATTGTCATGTTCTTCCTTTCCACAACTCCAATTTGCTGAGGGGTCCATGGAGCAAATAATTGTCTCTTTATCCCATGCACTCCACAAAAAGAATTAGACTCATGGGAAGTGAATTCACCACCTCTATCTGATTTCAAACATTTAATATTTAGACCTATCTCAATCTCAACCATAGCCTTAAAAATCTTGAAATTCTCTAGAGCTTCAAATTTCTCCCTTAAGAGAGTAACTCACATCAATCTAGAGTAATCATCAATAAGTAGCATGAAATACTTGTCTCCTTGTAAACTTCTCACTCTAGAATGTCCACACAAATTAGTATGAACAAGCTCCAACGTGCTTCATTTGAACAATGTTGTTTTCTCTGAAATGAAATTCTAGTTTGCTTCCCTAACTGGCATTCCTTGCATATAGTGTTAGTAGGATTTACCAACTCAGGAGGATCTCTCATTGCCTGAGTAGAACTTATCTTGATAATATTGTCAAAGTTTACATGACACATTCTACTATGCCACAACAAACTTTCATCAACTTAAGCAATGATACAACTTTTACTAGTAGCATTCAGGTGAAATATGTTACCTTTTGTAGTTGTACTTGAATTAATCACACTTTTGGAACTCCCCAATATTCTACACTTTCCATCCTTGAATTGAAGATTGGTTCCCTTGTCAACCATTTGTCCAACACTTAAGAGATTATGCATCAAACCTTCCACATAAAGAACATCATCAGTATTATTCTTACCAGCAAGAGAAATACATCCTTTGTAATGGATTACACCTGCTTTTTCATCACCAAATCTTACAACACCACCATCATACTTTTTTAGGCTCACAAATTTTCTTTTATCACATATCATGTGATGAGAGTATCCATTTTCAATCACATTTTCATCCTTTTCTTCAACTCAAGAAACTAGGGATTTCTCCACATTTGAGCAACTAACAAATTTAGTAAGGGCTAGATCATTTTCCTTGATAGCAATAAATACCCATTCATCTTCACTTGCATTCCCTTTATTAGATTTATCATTTGTCACACCATCATCAAACATTCCTTGGAATCTAGGCTTATTAGGTCTTTGCTTAGGAACTCTTTTCAGACACCTAGATACAAAATTACCTATATTATTGCAAGAAAACCATATTATAGGAAATTTCCCTATATAATTACCTTCTCATTTTGCTTCCCTTTTGACAATAAGTGCTCCAAGCTCCTCTACTTTTCCCTCCTCTTATTCAATCTCTCTCATTTCCTCCACATACTTGAAAAACTTTCTAGAACAACTTTCTTCCAGATCATATCTCTATTTATTTCCCCAAGAAGTAGTAGCTTTGAATGAAAATTCTATCTTAGGAAAGGCATCACCAAATTCACTCAACTCAAAAGCAGTACTTGCTTAAAAATCAATATGTCTCTAGTTACATTTGTTACAATCTAGAGCTCCTCAATAGCAATAGCTTTAACTTTGCATGCATTAGGAAAGGATCTAAGAACTTTAGCAAAAATCTCTAATTTTTCCAATCATCCACCACCACATTTGATACCACACACAAGTTCATTCACTCTTTGCATGAAAGAAGTAATTTTCTCATCATCAACCATTCTCAACATTTCATATTTCCCTTTCAAACTTTGCAACTTAGCAATCTTCACAATAGCATAACCTTCATACAAGGTTTCCAACTCTTTCTAGATCTCATAAGCAATCATTAGATCCATAATCTTCATCATCTTAGAATCAGTCATAGCACTCAACAATGATTCCTTAGTTGTGATATTGTGCTTGACTTCCTTAATCTCATCTACAGTAGAGGGGCCATTCTAGGGAAGAATATACCTATTATTTGTAATTTTATAGTAGGGTTCACCAATGAATCTCAAATAACATTCCATTTGAGCCTTCCACAGACAATAATTTGTTCCATCAAATCTCCAACTATCCTTCTTTTATGTCGCCATCACGGATCACCTCAAGTTGTTAAACTTATTCCAAGGAACTTCTTTGATACCAATTGTTGGCAACACAAGGGCAAACAACTAAGAGGGAGGGTGAATCAATTGTCCCAAAAATTTAAAAATTATTAACCTTATTAACTTTATTCTTAGATCTAATCAATAACAATGAAAGCATAAATCAACAACACATCAGAAACACACATAACACCAAGATTATTTTTACATGGAAACCCTGTTAGGGGAAAAACCATGGTGTAGGTTAGTCCACAAGATTACACCCCATTAAAACTATAAAAAAAAATGTGAATGGGGAATACACATGAATTTAGGCCCACTTCCTAGAGATCACTACTCAATTATAGAAAGGCTTGCTTTCCAAAGGAAGAAACACTATCTTACAAAATATTTGGCTTACATCCACATGATTTGAACTAAGAAAATAGCATCTGCTAATGCTTGATTACAATTCTAGTTAAGCACATGAACAGTTCTTCACACTCTACTTCTACCTTTGAATGATTAGCACATTTTTCACACATCTCACATACACTCATGCCTTAAAATGGAATAAACAATCTCTCATATATATCCACAACAAAAAATTACATTGCTACATGTCAACCTCAATGAAATAATAAAATGAATACAAACTGTTAGCCCAGAACTTTAAATAAATTTCAATGTGAATCAACCAAGCTCAAAAAAACATAGTGGAGACCCAAAATAAAGTCTTCAAACATGAAAAAAAATCAAATAATTATTCCTCAAAGATCCACAACAAGCTACAACACCCTGTTGGCCAAGAACGTGAAAAACATGAACACACAAGAGAAAATCTCTAATCATGAGCATAACGATCAATGCAGATGTGCAACATAGATAGAGAACAATCTAGAAACATACACAAACATTATCAATCACCAGAGAAACATCCAAAACAACTCAACTTACTAAAATCACATCATCTTCATTTAGGAACACCAACTGAAGCAACAAAATGACTATTAGAATACAACTACTCATAACTGGGTCAAATATTCACGTGGATCTCTAAAACTTAACATGGATAAACTAGATATACTCAAAAAATAAACCCTTTAATCCACAACCTTTGATCATCAATGTACTGAGCTCACCAATAGACTGAACTTCACTTCACCATTGACAACCTGCAAGTAAGTTTATTACAATTTTCTCAATATCCTCGACATATACAACCTCTAAGACATTAATTCCAATAGTGTTGAAATCAATGAAAACCACATATCAGCAACACAACCATAACATACAAAACACATGTGAAAGAGAAATTGAATTGACCTTCGATCATCTACCCAACTAGTTGCAGATTAGATCAAGGCTTATTGTTTGAAAAAGAGGATGCATACTCACTCTAGGCTGATAGAACTCTTGGTGGTATGCTAGGTGAGAAGAACCAAAAGGTGAAGTACATATGCTAGTTGGTATGCACTCATAAACACATAGGTGTCTATGGGGAAATTCATGTTGTTGAATGGGCGTCCTGCTAAACCATATCAAAGTTATACCTCTTGATAACTTTAAAAAGGCACCACAAGAAAATGTTGGTTCCTGCTTCATGAGACAAGCTTGCTTCGTATGCTTAGAAATAATGAACAAATAACAAGGTACCACAAGCATGAAAGCTATGTTATGCAATGTGGAAAAATATGTATAATGTAAAAATGTAAAGTGTAAAATATAAAATATGTTCAAAGGAGTCTTGTTAAGTTCATGCAAGGTTTGTCACTTAGGAACATTGTGTAATGTCTCCAAGAGAGGAAAAATCAAAGAATAGAATATTCAAAACTTAGGGGATGCAAATCACATTAAGCCACCAGAGAGGAATGTAATATGCTAAGATATATCACTCTTATGAAGGACATCACACCCAATATCATCCACAAAGTGAAAAACACATCGTATGAAGTGACAAGGTTACACTAAGAACCAATAATGCAAATGAAATGATAGTAATGTATGCCCCCACTTTAAAGGAATTGTGACGCATCATTTTATGAGCAATTAATTTAAAGTAGCAAAGGAAAAATGAAAAGAAAAACAAGACATGAGAGCCAACTTGGAAAGCCCTATGCCAAGCCATATGTTTCTAAGTTAGGTTGCTTCATGTAAATGAAAGAGAAAACAAAAGAAAGGGAGTTGCACCTAGAAAAGAACACACCAAATGCATAAGGGATTTATGGATTTTGGGATTAATATGTTCATTGCTACAATGTTTTAAAGAAACTAGAACTTTTCATCATTCCCAAAAGCACATAGAACTAGAAGAATGAAACAAAGAGAGTGAAAAAAAAAAGGAAAAAAAAGTCTATTTTGGGTCAACATGGAAGAGGTATTTCGGTTTCAACACTTTGAATCATCCCCAAAGGAAAAAAAAAAGAAAAAAGAAAACAAAAGGTAAGAGAAAAGGAAAATATTTTGGGTCAACATGAAGGACACATGTTGGTCTCAATTCCTTGCATCATCCCCAAAAGGAAAACAAAAGAAAAAGGAAAAGGAGAAGGGAAAAAGGGACCTTTTGGGTCAACATGGAAGAGACATGGGGCATCTCAATGCTTTGCATCATCCCCAAAAGGAAAACACCAAACAACAGAAAAAAGAAAGGACTTTTTCGGTCAACATAGAAAAGACATAGGGCGTCTCAATGCTTCGCATCATTCTAAAAAGGAGAACACAAAACAAAAAGGAAAAAGGACCTTTCGGGTCAACATGGAAGAGACATAAGGGAATCTCTACACTTTACATCATCCCCAAAAGGAAAATACAAAACAAAACAAAATAAGGCAATTCATGACATAGAGAATAATAGAGGTATGAATAGAAGAAGTGTATAAAGAGAGATAGCATCAAACACACGTTACGAGGGAATACAATACATACATAAAATTGCAAAAGAAATAGAAAATAAAAGAAGAATGCAGAAGGCTAGCAAGGTGAATTCAAGTCAACCATCTAACAAGTCATCTGTCACCTAGTCATGTTCAGTTTATTGTGACGGTAATTGACTATCCAAAGGAAGAATTGCAAGTGTCGAACTAGGATATGTACCAAGTTCCTCACTTGGTGTAGAAGATTTATCATTTAAGCTCATGGTAGATGAAAATAAAGAGTTTAGACCATTATGCACTTCTTCATCTATTTTTGTGATCTCCTCATCATCATCACCATCAAGATTGATAATGATGGGAGGATGAAGGGTTATTTCCAAGGAAGGATGTATCAAAAGTTGTGGTTGTTGGATTGGTTCATTTTGTTGTGAGGGTTGTATTGTGTTTTCTTGTGGTGGGTCAGGGGAAAGAGGGTGGTCATCTACTACTTCTATCAAAGGAAGAAGTTGGTTTTCTTTATTTTCTTCCATTTGAGACTAACAAGGGAGGAGACGATGATGATTCCTATGCTCCCTAGCACTGTGGGTTCACCAAAATGAACCTTATATTTTTCGGTAGGTGCTATAGGCTACTCTTGTGCTCTTAAAATGTTTCACCTAAAAGGAGAGAGATAAACCCCACTCAAAAGTCTAGGTAGGTTCACTCAAATTATGAAAGGTATGATGTTATTTAGACTAAATGGAATGATCTAAGTGAAATTGAATGAACTATTTGACTGATTATGAATGCAAAACCTAAGAATTATGTAATGTTGGTAAACACAATGTGATATGCAAACATTTACTAGGTATGAGAAAATGCAAAACAAAAAAGAGGGCTCATTTAGAGTGCACCTAGGTAGAGAATGGAGAATATAGAGTGTCTTGAATGTTGGCAAAGATCACTAAAAAATCATCTGTGGGAATCATTCACCACTGATGGAGAATCAGTCCTGCTTCCCATGAAAGCTTCTAAAAAATGGTTTCTGAGTGTCGAGATCTAGAATATGAAAAAATATGGATTTGTCACCTTCAGGTGGAACTCATTCACCATTGATGGTGAATCAATCCTCTCCTAAAATTTTGAGAAATCAAGAACTAATTCTATAGCACCAGATCTAATGTTGTCTGCTTGTCAAGTTGACAAAGTTAATTCTGCTAAAAATGAATAGAATGTCTTCTCCAAGCTTCAAATAGGTCGTAGTTGACTTGAAACACTTTGTTGACTTCTTTTCCACTTTCCAACACCTAATAGCTTGTCAAATCTACATACAGAAGTCAAACCCCTATTGAAGAAATCTAAAGATATAATAATGGTTGCTCCAAAATACTTGATTAATTCTTGATTGAATGATGCAAAGTGCTTGAATGCTTGAATGAATGTGTGAATAAGTGAACTTGATGAATGGGGGTTAACATGAGAAGAAAAACACTTATTTATACACACTTGTGCCTTAGTAACCTAAGGATACCTCATCATAGGCTGACATAAGGTGATTTTAAATAAAAACCCAAAAGAAATTTTGAAATATTTTGAATTTTGAGGCAAGAGGGATCCATTTGCCACCCATGGTAAATGGTTCCCACCTTGGACTTGAATGTGGGTGTCATGAATTAAGTCACATTTAATGTTTTTTCTTAGTTTCACATTCAAAAACACACTTAATTAAGCCTTATAAGGAAATAAAGGGGTCAAATAAAGCATAAGAAAGGTGTATATAGTGAAATTATGCCTAGAAAATAATGAAATATTGTTACAAGAATTTACAACACTTCAAAATAGGACTTGATAAATGATGAAAGGGTGATTTTTAGGTGAATTGTAATAAATAAAGTCTAGAAAAGTATAGAAATGTTTTACAACACTTCACGACAATTTCACAAGATGTCATAATTTGAATTTTAAGGATCTATTGTGAATGTTCAAGCCACATTGTAGCATTAAATCAAAGAAAAATAGACGAAGCATCATGAAGAAAGGCCTAAAAGACCATGAAAATGACAAGAGGCCATTATGCTATGGTACAATTTATTAAAAGGAAATTTAATCCTTTTGTACATAAAAACTAGTCAACAACATGACAAAACTACAAGAAATGTGTATTAACAACCTAAATGTATTTCCACACGTGCCCAATTTGAGTAACATAAACAAGCACTTTGTGGATATCCAAATAACATATAATCATATGAAACCACACAACAATCGAACACTTGAAAGTAAGTCAATAATTATGCATAACCTTCTCCATTGCAATTGTATTTAAATATGTACCATAGAAAAATGGATCATTGGAATTTTCATGGTCTTTAAGGTCTTTCTCTTATGATTCTTGACCTATTTTTCTTTGATTTAATGTTGTAATGTGACTTCTACATTCACATTAGGTCCTAAAAATTTAGATTATGACATCTTGTGAGGGTGTTGTGAAGTGTTGTAACACATTTCTATACTTTTCTAGACTCTTCTCATTACAATTCATCTAAAAATCACCTTTTCATCACTTATTAAGTCCTATTCTAAAGTGTTGTGAAGTCTTGTAACAAGATTTCATGCTTTTCTAGGCTTGATTTCCGTATTAACAACTTTCTAATGTTTTATTTGACCCCTTTATGCACTTATAGGCCATAATTAAGTGTATTTTTCAATGTAAACCTGATAAACAACATTAAATGCACTTAATTCCTGACATGCACTTACAAGCTTAGAGTGGGACCCATTCACCATGGGTCGTGAATGAGTCCCTCTTGGCTCCAAATTTAAAATAATTCAAATTTACCTTCAATTTTTTATTCCAAAATACCTTATGTCAGCCTGTGATAAGGTATCATTAGGTTATTAGGGAAAAGATGGGTATAAATAAGTTCTTTTCTCCTCATTTTACATCTCTTCCCCATTCATCAAGTTCACTTACATTCACTCATTCAACATCCATTAGCATTGAATTATTAAAGCATCATCCAATGAAGCAATCATCAAGCATCTTGGAGGAACCATTGACATATCTTCAGAATTCTACAACAAGGTTGTGGTGAGTTTAGGAAATTTACATCTTATTCATCATTCCTTCTTCATTTCATTTAATTTCTTTATTAAGGGTTTGATTACCAAGGTGGGATTTGACCAAGGTAAATCCCTATACTCTAACCCTTAACCATTTTCCCCCTTTTGCATGTGTGTTTATAGAATTGTGTATGAATATTTATCAAGAAAATAGGTGTTGAAAGGTTTTCAAGAAGTCAACAAAGTGTATTAAGTCAACTAAACCCTATTTCAAGCTTGGAGACAACCTACAGTCCATTTTCTATAGATTTGACTTCATCAACCTGACAAGAAGACAAGTGCAGATCTGGAGCTACAAAATTGACCCTTGATTTCACAAAATTTTGGAGGAGGAATGATTCACCATTAGTGGAAAATTAATCCCATATTAAGGTTGAAGAAGGGTTATTTTGTCGGATTCCAGTTCCCAACAGTCGAAAAGTAGTTTTCAAGTGTTTTTGTCAATAGCAAGACTGGTTCGCCATCAGTGGCGAATGAGTCCCATTGGTGATTTGCAGTGATTTTACTAGCATCCTATAATCTTATCAAATCTTCAATTTTTCTCTAGGTGCACTTTGTTCAGTCTATTTCAATTTTGTGTTCATTTTTGTATGTTTCTTGTTCATTGTTGCATACCTCACTGTGTTTTCAAACATTGCATATTTCATAGGTTTTGCATCAATAATCAATCAATTTTAGAACTTAGTTGCATCCACATCATTGTATTTAATCATACTCACATCGTACAATCCCTTATTTGAGTGAGCCACTATAATTTTAGGGTTCTATCTCCCTCCTTTTAGGTGAAAGATCATAAGAGTGCAAGAGAAGTACATAGATACCCCAAAATTGTTCATTCAAAATAATATGCATTATAGCAATAGTTTCTAACATGAGATGGATGGGAGAATGGGTGTAATCTATATTCTTACTAATGCCTAATCTAAATGAAAAATTATCTAATGATGATCCTTTTTGGGTCTTGGTCTCTCTTATACGGGTGATCCCACAATACTGGTTTACAATTTTTGGCCAAACTAGACATTGAACTAATTTTTTCTAACTAAATCTTCACTTTCAAACACCTATAGGGGCTAAAATGTGAGGAATTTGAAGATGATGTAAACTAGTGATTTGTGACATTTTTTCTGTAGATTCTAAATATTTTTTTTTCAAAAATTTTGGAATCAGATTACACTTCTTTTTCCATCTCCTTTGAAAACTATTTTCAATAAACACCATTTTTAAGGAGTGATGCTCCTCATATAACACTTAACTTTTTTTCCATGAACATTTGATAAAATTCTATTTTTTTCGAATTTAGATTTTTAACTATGATATCTAGTTCTTCCAGTTAGTTTCATAGTGTTTTATTGAATATTTTTTCCTTAATCAAGTTTTGAAGTCAAAAAAATTACAATTTAGACATAGGAAAACTATATAACACAACTTTTTTTATATGTATTGAAATTCAATTTATTATTTTTTTGTTGGATGAAGGACTTCAATATCTAGTGCACTCATATTTTTCAAAAAAAAAATTGATAATCTTCTATTTTTCAACATGTGTAGAATAGAGAGCTTGATTTTTGGTGAAAAACATACATTCACAAGAAATACAAAATAAATATAATAATAAAATTTAATTTAATTAAAATTGTACTTTTTTAGAAGCTTATAATAAGGGCTACATTCTTAAAAAAATAAAAATAAAATGAATTCATTTGATCCCCCAAAAGGTAAATCAAAAGTTGTTTTTTATTAGCATTTTGATTGGTGTAAAGGACACTTCGTTATAGGTATGGTTTAAAACTAGTGAGGTTCTATCCAAGGGGGCTTTGTCTAAGGTGGTTTGATCAAACCCTCTTCAATTAGAATCCTTTAAATGGAACTTTTCAAGGCTTAAATCATTATATTTTCTAAAAATATGTTATTTCAACAAAAATCATGATCTCCCAGAAAGTGTAAACCACTCTTGTGGTAGGACCCATACATATGAGAGGCAACAAGCGATAGACGTGTTTCAAAAATTCATGTCATTAGATAAATAAACATAATTGAAACAAAATATTTCCATAGGTGAATACACAAATCCATTAATCTCCAAGTAGAAGCCTATGACCACCTAAGATCTGTTCAAAGCTTCTACTATATGATAGGGCGCTCATCGTGATGTCAACTGACTCTCTCATTCTAATGGTTGTCCCATTGTATTTGGTACATCTATAGTTTGGTTGATAAAAAATTTGATTATAGAGAGGTGATGGATGTATTCTTGTTCAGCATAGGTGTCTGCATTGGAGATCACTTCTTTCATATCATATTCCATATACATCTTTTTTTTTAGCTTCCTATGAGTATTTTGTAAAACCATATCCTCATCATTGATTTCTTGTAATGCGTCAGTTAGAAGCACAACAAGCTCTTCCTTCCAATCATAAAATTCTTGAGGATTCCCATTTTCATCATGAATTGTCAAATTTAAATTAAAGTAGTTGAGATCTTCTTTAAGCCTGCTATGATATCCATTGTGTGATCCTACCAATTTGTTATATCTCTGCAATATTTGTCCATTCAATATTTTCATGTCTAGGAGCTCCTCTTTCTTTTCAATCATTCTCCCTTGTAATAATCCATTCTCCACATTTTTTGACCATGTTTTCTTGAATATTTTTCAATATTCATCAGCATATTTCATCATTTTATTGAATCTCTACTTGATTATTTCAGATACAGTATTATACTTGATGGTTTTCACTTCCTTCTCTAGTTCTCTACATTTCCCACGAGAGTACAAGTTTCAATTCTTCAAATAAGTTGCATTATCCAATTCATCCAATACTCTTTAATATTTTTCAAGACATGGGGAATACAACTCTTATGTTGAGGAGGAAGATGATCTTTCTCTTTGATGTCCTAGCTCCTTCTTCAATCTATCATTTTTTTAACCATTTTTTCATTTTCTGCTTTGGTGAATTTTCCACATTGACGTTCAATTCTACTATCTCCATGGGGTTGGTATCCCCTACTCTTTTGACCCAGAGATGTCCAAACACTTGGTTTGAATTATTAATCATAGCTGGTATTTTGTCATGGTGGTACAGTGACCAAATAAGTAAGATGGTGTTGTTTGGGTTGTACCTAGATCCTAAATACATTTTGTCACTTGCTTCCTCTGTTAAGTTCATTGTTTTTTCCACTCTTTTTCTCAAGCTATCAAATACAATTGCAGAACTAATATCCCACCCTAGTAAGAAACACATCAGCTTCTTGAAGTAACTCTCTTCCTCTCTCAGGAGTGATGGATTCCATCTCTTTATCTATTTACTTTTCCAATTCTTCCATAGTGGCAACCTCTTCTTCAAGAATGATATCCCACATCTTTTGTCTCATTTTCCTACATTTATATTCATAAAAAATGATTTAAATTCAAAAGATTTAACAAAACAACAATCAAAAATGAACTCTTGTCCAACCTTGACCCTAACATCATTAGATAATTCATTTGATGCGACAATAATGTGCTCTTCAGGGGGCTCATACTATGAAATTATAGGATAACTTTTTTTTTTACTTGTTCACCCTCCTCATCACTCTCCTCTTCTTCACTTATATCAATATCAGTAGAGAAACACTCCTCAAAAGTAGGTGGTGAAGGGATGTAATCTTAGGGCTCTATATATTCAACTTGTACTTCTAGATAGGTTGAATGAGGTGCATCAAAAACAAATCAGGGCCCATCCTTCACCAATTCATTCACATGAGCAATGAGTTGCTCAATTCTTGATAGAGGATCCTCTATTTCACCAAATTCCTTTGAATAAGATCAAACATTTTTTATTTTCCATTCTTCTACAAGCACAATCTTATTATATGCAGCCATTCTATTAATATTAGAAACTTTATCATGATTTCTAATCAAATCTTGGACTGAGAAAAAATTCTCATACCCTAATAGCCCTTGTGATAGTCTTGCTTTGTGAATAAATCCTTCTACATCAAAATTTTCCCTTTCATTAGTTAGAGGGAGGTTGTACTATGTTAATTTAGTATCAATTTTCTCATACCCCTCATTTTTTACCACTATAAAGTCTCCAAAATAGGTATTGGACATAATTTATTGTTTTTTGTGTCCTTTGAGGTGTTTAGCATCAGATTTTTCCAATTGCCTCACAATTTCTAAATAGGATTTTTTTTTAGGAACTACTCATGGCAGCAAGTGTGGAGTTCCTTTTAACCCATAGGTCCCCTAATCACTATACAATTAGAGAAAGCATACTAGTCTCCCCAATTATGATTCACTTTATTTTTTGGGTCATTATCCTTTGGACTTAGAAATATTTGTACTTCTAGGGATAAGTTATAATTACACAAATATGCTAGTAACTTCATTAATGGTTTTACAAAAATTTCTTCAAAATAAAGGTAATGAGACCTGCCAAATCGACTATCCCATAATGAGTTCCACATTTTTATAGGTTTGAAAACTCCATTTTCATTTGTATCTCTTATCTTAATTCTTTACTCCAAACCCTTCTGACCTATCCCTCGTACAAAAGCAAATGCATCAGTAGAGAATAGTGTTTGAAATCAATATTATCATTATTATTTTTAATCTTTTCAAGCCCTTGATTTAGGGCATTGACCAAGTAACTAGAATAATAAAATGGCCTAGTTCTCTTGCTCTATATGTCTACAGTTAAGACCATTGGGGAAATAGATATGAGGGGTGGAATATCTACTCCTGAAACTTAACCAGCCAAATGATAATTGTATCAAAAATATTCCTCAAACAAATCCTCATGAAAAGGTGGGTTTTCACTATTAGAAAACCTCTTGAGTTGGCCTTCTTCATTCTTGGGTCTATGTAGGGGAAATTTCCATCGTTTATAGCTAGTATTCATACAATGATACTTTGTCAAGAGGTCTTTGACTATGAATGGAAAGTTCAAAAAACACTCCAACTGAAATGCATTAGAAATGAGATCCTTAGAAATAACAAGCATGTCAACCCCACTGTGTGATTGAATAGTTCTCTTCTTAGGTTTGTATCTACTAGCAAGATATTTAATTAGTTCTACATTCATGAACACATTGGGGACCACGCGTCTCCCCAAGTTAATCCTCCATAAGTTGTAGACTAGTTGAAACCTAAATTATTTTATGTAATGGTACATGAAGAGCTCATATCCACATTGAGGTGTCCAAATGTCTCCTAATCCCTTATGTTTTTTCAATATTCAATCCATTGAAGGATTCATTTGAGCACTCCTTTTGGGTCTCGACCCCAACCCAAGGCATTGATCAATCAAGTCTTGATTTAGGAGTCTCTTTTTAGTTTTCTTTTTTTAGCTTTGGGTTTTTGCATACTCTCCTCCATTTTTTGAATTCTTAAGCCTTTGAAAAATATTATTTCTCAGTTGGGATTGACATACTTATTTGAGTCTCACCTTCACCAATTTTTTGTTGTGTAAGAACTCCAAGCTTTGCCTATCTGCTTTTCCCCTTAGTGAAATCTTCTAGATTTTGCAACAACTATGTGATCAACTTGTGGTATAATTCACTTCAATTTTGGTTCATAAATACACCACCCATTTTAGTCTTTTCATCAAAGGAGAACATTTATTTAAATATCTTGACGATGCTTTGAAATGTCACATCAGTTAGTAATAATCATTATCACTATATAAATGATACTAAGATTCTCCTTCCACCGATAGCCACCTTCTCCACCAACGAACAACTTTCCTTAGGTTTATGGGTAGGATGACAGATAACTTCACCTCGATGCATTTGAATTCCACTGATATACATTATGCACTTGGTAATCCAAAGTTATATTAGGCCATTAAGGGAATTAATTTTTTTTTCCATCAATGTACATGTGTTATAATGATGTACTTACTTTTGTTGACTCTATTGGTCTATCGAGGAGAGAACCTTAGGATTCAACTAGATAGGGTATTCTTACATCAATATTAGGTTATGGAGCTTCTTTCATTGGGCCATTGGTGGGGAAATGATGGGGATTCGACCAATGAGGCCTTGTTAGACCAATGGTACCAATTTTGTTTAAGAACGGGGGAAAGAATATGGAGTCTCAAATTTAATTATGGATGTAATCATTTGGAAATGTAGTCTACAAAATGGATCTTGTCACACAAATTTCAACAACTTGTATTGATCATAAAATCAAAGTGTGGTGAATTTATGTGGTATGT